>CAUYQU010034133.1:0-54091 GCA_963574635.1 Cheracebus regulus
GGCATGGGCACTGGGTACAGCTGAGAACCAGGCAAGGCACTGGGTACAGATGAGAACCAGGCAAGGGCACTGGGTACAGATGAGAACCAGGCAAGGCACTGGGTACAGATGAGAACCAGGCAAGGGCACCCACCCCCCGTATGGCGCTGCCTCTCACGGCTGAGAGACTTGGGATGCCCGATCCTGCAAATCCTGGCTTTCTCCTCTGACCGTGGCTAAGGTCTTCCTTACTGGAGAGGCGACTGCACTGATGACAGGTGTAGAGCCCTGATAAGATTAGTAAGCGACACTGAGGAGGAGCCGCAGGTCAGGGAGAACAGTTGTTCTGAGAGACGGCCAATCACAGGCCACGGCTGGCCTGACATCCTGTCCCGAAGACCTCCCTCCACGGTGGCCCAGGCAGCACGACCGTATCTGCCCGTGGCCGTCCAGCATGAACCTGCAGGCTTCCCTCCAGCCCCGGCCTCTCGACAGACGGCTCCTTCTCTGCTGGGCTGCCCACTGCTTTCTTGCAACGCATCTTTGTACTTTCTCTAATAAATCTGCCTTCTTCACCCATGACTGTCTTGGTAAATTCTCTGACCCCCTGTGACACCAGCCCCAGCCAGGTGCACCCACAACAACACAGTGATGTGGCAGAAACAAGGAAAAGCCATCGCGCATGGATAAAACTGTGGGGGCCAACACGAAGGGCCAACCTGCGTGCCTCTTTCAGATGATGGATGGGGTGTTTAATTTTCAGAGAACGCCTCTGTGACGATTTCCCTTCAACATAAATAGAGACTACAGCCATATGTTATTTCATGCTATATTTAATGCTAACTTGGGACTTCTGCGGGCCACAAACGTCTTTGACAGTCCTGTGGTGGGCACACGCCTCACCTGAAAACTTCTCACAGGTGCTTGGGCAGGGCCTTTGCTGAACACTGGGAGGCTCCCTCCTGCCCTGGCATCCTGGGGAAGAGACCTTTCCCCATGCATCCTGGGGAAAAGACCCTCTGCTGGGGGACTTAGGGGGTCTGTGTGGGACCCTGTCACGCCCAGGTAAACTGTCCTACTGTGTGTCTGTGCTTGGGGCTCAGAGGGTCTATGTGGGATCCCGTCATGCCCAGGTGAACTGTCCCACTGTGTGTCTGTGCTCGGGACTTAGAGGGTCTGTGTGGGATCCCGTCATGCCCAGGTGAACTGTCCCCCTGTGTGTCTGTGCTCAGGACTTAGAGGGTTGGTGTGGGATCCTGTCATGCCCAGGTGAACTGTCCCACTGTGTGTCTGTACTCGGGTTCTCTGCTTGTGAAAAACCTGAGTGCAGCAAACCTTCTGGAGCCTTTACTGAGCTGTGAGTGAGGATCTGGGCCTGAAAAGCCAAAGAAGACGCCAGAGCCACCCTAATAGGCAGTGACTCTGGTCATGGGAACTCTGCTGGCCTCTCCAGCCCTGAAACAGTGTGCAGTGTCTTAGGAAGTGGACAGCACTCAGGAGTGATGCTGTTTGTTCTCTTTCGTGCTCTTAGTAAAACTTGGAGCTGCACAGATAGGGTGGAAGCCATGGGAATAGTGCCACGAATGTCAGGGGTGTGGTTATTCTGTGTCTCGCCCGGCACTGGCACAGGGTGCAGAGGTTTCCATGACTGGATGTAAGTAGAGTCACAAGAATCCCTCGGTCATCTGCTCTACACTTTCTTAGTATCTCTGTTTAAGTAACTTAGTACCCTGACTCCAACTCTTAAATTTTCCAGGTAAAATGTCCCAAATCTAGACACTGACATTATTGTTGGAAAGATTTCAGCTTCTCACCATGATGGGGAGCACTGTCACTAGCTGCTGTCAGGAGAGTGCCAAAATGGAGACCCTTGGAGGAGGAGGGGCCTGCAAACAGATCGGTCTTCACCAACGCATCCAATAGCTGGTAGCACCGTCCCTGAAAGGTAGGCCAGCAGTCTATGGCGTAGCAGCCAAGAGGCATGGTTAGTTCTGTTTTGGGAGGGGCTGTAGTTGTCTTGGGCATAGGTTGTGCATGTGTGACTGCATCTCAGCCTCTCAGACACAGGGTAACCTGTCTGGGTCAACTGGGATCCCAGGTAGTAGCTGCAGTACAGAGTCCAATTCTTAAGGCAGGAGTTGTTAGGCTGGAGGCTGGGATGCCAATCAGAGGGTCTGGCTTTGGAGTAAGGACCTGGGGAACAGACTAGAATCCAGGCAAGGCACCGGCCATGTGGACCAGGGAGAAGCCCTGATGTTTGACAGGTTTGCTGGGGCCCAGGCAGCAGCCGATCACCCATGACATGTGGAATGACAAGTGAGGGATCCAGATTCCTTCAGACCCTCGGCCTCACGCGTGGGGTTTGCACGGCTGCAGGGCCCAGACAGCACAGGCTGGGGATGGAGCGTTTGCTATTGCTGCTTGGAGGAGTAGAATAGGCGGTACCTCACAGCCTAGATTTTGATGGAAAACCTGTTCCTGAGAAGAGCCCAGCACAGCCTGCTGAAAAGAGCAGGAAATCCAGGGTCAGCTTCTGCCTTCTAAACCATGGGTGGCATTTGGGCGTATGGAGGGCAGAGCCCTACAGGGAGGGGAGGGGCAGAGGAGAGATAGCAGCTCCAACATGTAACTGGTTTCCACCAATAACATCAGACAGAAGGTCAATTTTCTTAGTTACTTGAGGAACGCCTTTTACTATTGATTTATGTTGATCAAAGCTGAGAACAATGATTTACAGAGAAGAGTATTTGAAGGACACACACTTCATTCATTTGTCAGCAGAAGATTTAGCTTCTCTCAATATCAAGACAAAACACAGGAGGACTCTGTGCCGAAGCCAGGTTCTTTGGGCCCTCTTTAGACATGTTTTATTCCATAGATGTGCTTTACTCCATTACGTTTTGGATTATGCACCCAAATGACACACAGAAGAGATGCGAGGAGCTGTCTTTAAAAACTCAACAAACTAGAAATAGAAAGAAATGCTCTCAACATGATAAAGACCATATAAAAAACCCACAGCGAAAATCATTACTCAATAGTGAAAGACGGAATGCTTTCCTCTAGAATGGGAAAAACAGAAAGATACTCACTTTTACCACTTCTATTTAATACAGCAGTGGAAATTTTGGCCAGAGCAATTAGGCAAGATAAAAGAAGTAGAAGCCATCCAAGTTGGAAAAAGAGAATTAGAATGATCTGTTTGGAGGTGACATGATATCATAACATATAACATGATATCATATGTAGAAAAGACATGGTATCATATGTAGAGAAACCAAAAGCACTGTTAGAACTAATAAATGAATTCAATAAAGTTGCAGAATATAAAATCAACACTTAAAATTAGTTGCATTTCTATGTACCATGATCAATCTGAAAAGGAAATTAAGAAAAAATTATATTTATAGTCTCATCTAAAAGAACAAAATACTTACGGATAAAATTAACTAAGGAGGTGAAAGCCTTGTATACTGAAAACTACAAAACATTGTTGAAAAAATAAAAGACATAAATAAATGGAAAGACATCTTATGTTCATGGACTGGAAGTCTTGATATTATTAAGTTGATAACATTACCCAATGCAATTCACAGATTCAATGCAATCTCTATCAACATCCCAAGGACATTTTTTTTTCCAGAAATAGAAAAACCTATTCTAAAATTCATGGAATCTCAAGGGGCCTTGAATGGTCAAAATAATCTTTAAGAAAAGGAGAACAAAGTTGGAGAACTCCTGACCTCACTTCCTGACTTCAAAACGTACTACAAAGCTACAAGTCAAGACAGAGTGGTGTTAGCATACCAAACATAGACCAGTGGAATAGAACAGAGGGATCAGCAGAACCTTTGCACATGCAGTCGGATGAATTTGAACAAAGGTGCTGCAACCAGTCAGTGCAGAAAGGATATAGTCGTTTCAACAAGTGGTGCTTGAAAAACTGAATATTCACAGGCGGAAGAATGAAGCTGGACTCTTACCAAACACCATCTGCAAAAATGAACTCAAAATGGATCAAAGACCGAAACGTGTGACTTAAAATGATACAACTTGTAGAAAAGCACATAAGGGAAAAGCCTCAGGGCACTGGGTTTGGCACTGAATTCTTGGAATGACACCAAAAGCACAGGTGATGAAAGAAGAAACAGATAAATTGTACTTCAAATTTAAAAGCTTTTGTTCCTCAGAGGACACTATCAAGAGAGTGAAACAGAAACTCACGGAATGGGAGAAAATATTTGCAAATCATATATTTGATGAGGGATTAATATCCAGAATATATAAAGAGATATGGGCTGGGCACAGTGGCTCACACCTGTAATCTCAGCACTTTGGGAGGCCAAGGTGGGCAGATCACTTGAGGTCAGGAGTTTGAGACCAGCCTGGCCAACATGGTGAAATCCCATCTCTACTAAAAATACAAAAATTGGCTGGGTGTGGTGGTGGGTGGTGGTAATCCCAGCTACTTGAGAGGCTGAGGCAGGAGAATCACTTGAACCCAGGAGGTAGAGATTTCAGTGAGCTGAGATCATGCCACTGCTCTCCAGCCTGGATGACAGAGTGAGATTCCATCTCAGAAAAGAAAGAAAAGAAAGGAAAGAAAAAGAAAGAAAAGGAAGGAAGGAAGGAGAGAGAGAGAAAGAAAAAAAAAGAAAGACAAGTCAACAACACTTAAACTACCCAATTTATAAATTGGTAAAAGATTTGATCAGACATCCAAAGCAGATGTGCAAATGGCCACTAAACACGTGAAAAGATGCTCAATGTGACAAATTATTAGAGAAAAATCAAAACCATGAGAGACCACTTCACACCCATAGGAGGGCTGTTACTAAGAAAACCCGCAGGAAGGATAAGTATCAGGGCAAATGTGGAGACACTGAAACTTGAAAATTGCCAGTGTGAATGTGAGGTGGTGCAGCCACTGTGAGAACAGTATGGTCGTTCCTTGGAAAATAAGCATGATTCGTAACTTCCTCTTGTGGGTATATGTCAAAATAATTGAAAGTGGGGCTAGAATGTTTAATACTCATGTACACAGCAGCCAAAAAGTAGAAACAACCCAAGGTTCATCAATGGAAGAATGGATAAACACAGTGTGGTCCATTCACACAATGGACTGGAATTCTGATTCATGCACAGTGGAGGCATTAGGCTAAATGAGATGAACCAGTCACTACAGGACAAATCCCGTGTGATTCCACTCGTATGAAGGACTGAGGGGTTGTCAAATTCATAGAGACCGAAAGCAAAATCGAGTTTACCAGGAGGAGAAGTGGGAGTTGGTGTTTAACGGGGACAGAGTTTCGGTTTGGAAGATGGAATGGTTCTGTGGGTGGATGGTGGGGTGGCACAACTGTGAGAAGGTGCTTAACACCATGGAACCGTACACTTAAAAGTGGTAAGTTTTGTGTTACGTATATTTTACCACAAAAAAGATTAAACACCCACACACCCAACAGAGCTGTCTCACGATACTCTTGTTGCCTGGGAGTGCAGTGAGGATGACACCCCTTGTCAGGACCGCTTATGGGAACACTCATGCGTGACTCTCCCTCTGTGTTCTAGGTTTCTCAGCAGCCATGGGCACACGTTGCGCACTATGGATAGCAAGTTCACAAAACCATGAAACGGTCAAAATTTTCTTTATACTCAGGCTGCAAAGGAAGCCCCATGCTAAATTTGTAGTTCCACTTGTAAATTGCCCATGTGTGTGTTTTAACTTTCCAATGAAATTATGTTTCTATTTTTTCCTGTTTTTGGACATGATTTTAGTGTATTTCATTTCCAATTTTGTTACACTAATAGCATCCTAATAACTGAATCCAATTTTCCTGTAAACCGTGTTGTGCTAATTATTATAACGAAATTGAGCTTTGAACCTATGGTACACCTTTTTATTTCTCCTTGGTTTTCCTTTTTTTCCCTAAAAGTCCTATAGGATTTAAATGACAGATTCAAATGATGCTAAAAGTAAAACCTGAGAATAATAGTATATTTCAAAATGGCATATTTCAACACGTTTCTGTTTCAAACACGGTAGTTATTTTGTTAGTCATTTTTCTGGACACTGTGAGCTCAAGGTCTTTTGGGATCTAGGAAACCCTGTTATTGAAACCACGCTGTTCTAATGGTGTAAGAAGTCACAGAATCCTGAACAACAACTTACAATTCGATGGTAATTCCAAGACAATAGTACAGTCATTTGGTCCTAGCTATACCAATGTTCACAGAAACAATACTTAGCTCCCTAGAGAGCGAATACTTTTCAAGAGCCTTTTTTCCTTGAGAAGAAACACAGCCTTCTGTGGCAAGTTAGAAATCTCTTTGTCCTTTCTATCCTAGAGTAATATTTTTTCTGGTCTCTCAGTGGTGCTCTTTACCTGATAAAACCCAGAAACTCAGTTTGTTATGTGATGCCAACAAAAGTGTTTGAAAACGATGGAGCAACTAATGAAAACGAACAAACATACAAAACATAGTGACAAAAGCCACCCTGGAACTGATGGAGTCAGGCTGCGTTGCTTTTGACTTCTTGGTGACGCTTGATTCCCTTCTGGTCACGGATGTCCCAGGGCCAGGGCCACCCTTTAATGACTCTCTTGAGAGATTTAGCATTTACAGGTTTAAAAAGACAGCACCTACATGAGAGACTGTAATACGATGCCATTTAATCAAGTTAGTGTTGAGCTTGTTATAACTGTTTTGACTTTCAAAGTATTTACAGATCAGCAGTGGTAGCATTACTTACCCCTCCAGTCTCCAGTATGACATGGAGCAACTTAAATGAAAATACCCTTCCTACTCCCCGGTGCACCAGGGGATTTTTCTTTCCCTGAATGGGGGCATCAGAGTCTCATTTATTAACAATGCGGATACACATCAAAGCCACTATTGAATCTGTCTCTCCCCATTTACTTCGCCTTCCTATTTCTACACCCTATATTTCTTGTTTAACGAATTGTTCTTGATGTGACGTCTTCACAATAAGCCCATAAGCACCACTGAAACACAATTTCCTGCTAGTTTCAGTTAAGATACATTAATCCTCTCGATATTTCCCAGGACAATACTATCTCTTCCGTGCAGACTTTATTTCTGTCTTTTGAATGAGAAGGAGAAAAATCCTTGAAAATTGGTTTCAAAAGTGGTGTGAAAAAAAGGGCTAAAATTTCTCGGGCACACAATTTTCTTTAAACGCTCACATGTTCATGATGCACCCTCACGTTAAACACTCGTGTGTGAGAAACAGAATGAGAAATCGCTGGACAGCTGAGCGTCCCTGTGCCGCCACTGCCCCTGGCTACCGCCTGCTGCTCAAGCTCCATCCATGCTGCCGCCCCTTCCTGTGGCTCCAAGTCACATCTCCATGAAAACATTGAGTGGAGCCTAAGGAATGGGAAGAAGCCTGAGCCATTCCTCTTATAGACTTGGGCATCCACGAGGCGTTTCTTCTCCAGACTACTCCTCTGATGGGGACCTATGAGAAATGCTCTGTGCAGCTACACTAACTGCCTTTATGTATAGGTAGGTATGCATGCAGGTATGTAGCTGAGGAGGTGCATGTGTAAGTGCGTATGTCTGTGGGTTGGGGAGGTATGTATGTAGCTGTGCAGGTAGGGATGGATGTAGGCACAGATGCAGGTACACATGTAAGCATCCACCTGTGTTGGATGCAGGTGTGTATGTAGGCACCTATCTAGGTATGTGTGTAGTACGTATGTAGGGAAGTGTGTACATAGATAGGTACAAATGTAGTTATGTAGGTAGATTTGTAGATGCACTTGTAGGTAGGTATGCAGGAATCTATGCAGGTAGGTATGGATATGGGTACAGATGCAGGTATGCATGTAGGTATGTGCCTATGCTGGCATTCAAGTATATACATAGGTATATATGTATGCATGTAAGTGGATTTGTAGGTGTACTTGTAGGTAGGTGTGCATATAGGTACCTGGGTAGGGATGTAGGTGGATATGTAGGTGAACTTGTAGGTAGGTACCTATGTAGGTACATTTGTAGGTATGTAAGTGCACTTGTAGGTAAGTATGCATGTGGATACCTATGTAGGTATGTAGTGGATTTGTAGGTGCACCTGTAGGTAGGTGTGCGTGTAGATACCTATGTAGGTATGTAGGTGGATTTATAGGTGTATCCGCAGGTAGGTGTGCATTAGATACCTATGTAGGTATGTAGGTGGATTTGTAGGTGCACCCATAGGTAGGTGTGTGTGTAGGTACCTATGTAGGTATGTAGGTGGATTTGTAGGTGCACTTGCAGGTAGGCACCTATGTAAGTATATATGTAGGTTTGTAGGTGGATTTGTAAGTGCACTTGTAGCTGTAGATAGGTACCTATGTAGGAGGCATGGATATAGGTGTGCATGCAAGTATACATGTAGGCATGTACCTACATCAGCATGTGGGGGATATGTAGGCACCACGCAACTCCAATGTAGCCTGTGTCGAGGACTCTCACCCGCCAGTCTCTGGCCGCTGCCCGCTTGCAGTGGGCGGGGGCAAAGGAGTCCACCAAATGTCCCAGGCCTCATCGGCGCAGTTGATGAGTCCCCTGGTCTGATCCTCGAGGCTGAAACACTAACTCGTTCATTGCTGTCCTGTCACCTTGTTGTGACACGTGGCTGGTGGATGGAATAATAATGCTCCATCCACAGCGAAGGCTTAGGCTTTGCAGAATTGTTTGAAGCCAGAATGAGGTGGCCCTGATCACCGTGTTCATTCCTCTGTCTCACCCACCTTGCGTGTTTGAAACCAGAAACGATTCTAATTCAGACTTGCGATGTGCTTCCAATTGACAAAATGTTGGCCTTGGCTTGGAGTACTCATGTTTCATCCAGTGAGAAATAAAATATATGACTCCCCCTCCCTCTTCTGACTGCATCATTGGATTCCAGCAGTTGAATGTTTGTGAAGGCCTGGCAGGGAATTAAAATCTATTTCAGCTGGTGGAAGCTCTGAGGTGCTGTATTTCTGGCCTGTGCATGGCCGTATTGAAGGGAGGAGAGGCACAGTTCCTAGAGGTGCCACATTGGCTACTCAGTCATCTTTGAGTTTTGTGGTTGGGCTGATTACCTCAAGCTATGCTGTAAACCTCGTTAGAGGAAACAATGAGAATGTGTGTGTGTGCATGTGTATGTGTGTGGACGCCTGTGTGTGTGTTGTTAAGCACATTTCAGAGAAGCTTTCTAGATGGTATCTATTCCAGGTTCCTCTGTTTAGGAGATGATAAATAGAATTCCTAATTATTGTATCATTCTCTCCAAATTCCAGATCATTAATATATTCTACATGGGTAACTCTAGATGGATAATTAAGTAAATAATCTGGAGAGTCAAACAATAGAGACAAAAAGTCTGCACATTTCAGGTCGAGCTATTAAAAACACCAAGGTCTTTAGGGTCTGGCTGAGTCTGGCCAGAGTTCAGCAAGCTGGGTTTACAGCAGATTTGCTCTGGCTGTGTAGTAAGCAGTTAGGGCTGCTTTTCTACAGATATATTCTACTGTGTTTTCCTTGGTCTGTGTTTTATTTTAGACAGAAATATGGGTTTACAGAAGAAAAAGCAGCCATGCAAAAGTAATGATGGCCATGACAGCCAACCATCGGCATTGGCTCAGAACTGGGGGGACCAGGGCTGGTGGGGACGGAGCAGAGTAATGACAGCCATGATGGCCAGCCATCAGCATCGGCTCAGAATTTGGGGGGACCAGGGCTGGTGGGGATTGACCACAGTAAAGACAGCCATGATGGCCAACCATAGGCATCGGCTCAAAACTGGGGTGATAGGGCACGTGGGGACTGACCAGAGACACCCCAGCTCATTGTTACCATGTGGGAATGCATCCAGGACTGCCAGAAATTCCGGGAGGAGACAGAAATCAAGATCTACCTGTGCGAGTTATCCCCAAATTTAAAATGCCAAGAAAAGACCGAACATCACTGGAATTTAGATAGAGGAAGTACATGTAACTGGTTTAGGTTGGAAGAGAAAAGAAGATAGAACACATAATCTCTGTTCTAAGTTTCCCACGCAGACCTCTGTGCTCTCAGCACTCATCATGCATCAGAATTATCTGCAAGAACTCTAGAAAGTCGCCAAGCCCTGGGCCCCACCAGAGAGGCTCATCAGCTGCGTGCATGGGTGCTGTGGGAGCCTGGACGCTGGATTTTAGCCCCGCTCCCCTTGGCCAAGGCCTTGGATAGCAAACCTGGAAAATCAAACCAAATCCATCTCTGACTGGGTGAGACTCGGTGAAGGTTTGTCAAGTTACCCAGTGATTCTGATGCAACATAAGGGTTGTGAACCCCAGTAACATTTAAATTACTTGAGCTCTTTGGTTGCAAGTTATTTAAAACAAGCAAAAACAAAAGACTAAATAAACATTCTCCACACATACACTCACACTTCTCTTAAACATAATTTGACAAGATAAGCCCTTGCTGGTCTGGGAGCTGGACTTCCTCATAGCTCTCAAGGGGAAGGAGAGGAAGTGGCCGCTGGTGAGTGGAGACACTGGGCTCACCCATGCCCTGCCCCGACCTGCTCCCGGCCCTGGGCTCTGGGCAAAGCCATAACCTCACACTTCATTTTGGGCCAAGGATCAGGTGAGGTCAAGGTCATGGAACACCACTTGGGATATCTGACTTATTCCTAAAGTGTAGTTGAAATAAAGCAGGAAAAAAAGAATATATATGTTCTGCAATGGACATGGTTTAGGGAAAAGTTTTAAGTATTACAAAATGTGCAGAAAGAGGTTGGTCTTGCAATTTATGTTTTCAGGCCGGTGTGAACTAAATACAGATTGACAGCTCTGAAGAACCAAGAGTGATGAGAAAAACAAAAGCATCGTGGTAGCTCTTCACTTGCTGAGAGTTAGAACAAGTGCCTGGGTGTGAGGAGAGCTTGGCATGATTCCAGAGAGCAGGTAGAAAAAAGGGAAAAAAAAAACAGACAGAAGGGAATTCACTGAATTTACAGAAGTCTTTCCATTTTACTAATTTAAAAATTAATATAACAGCTTCTAATTTTCCAAAAATTGTGGAAATTTCCAGAGAAGGTCATATACCTGTTTCTTGGTTTGCTTTGTGAAAGCATTCAATGTAAAAAATCAATTCTATTACTTTTTATATATTAAAATTTCTCTTAAACATCTGACTATTTCATAATGTATAAGCTAATGTAGACTTTTGAGGCAAGCATTTTCTTTAAAAAGATACAGAAATTATGTCAGATTTGGTTAAAAAAAGAGGACATACAAGCATCCTACAGTTGGCACTGCCTTTTAAAGTATATTCAACAATAGCCCACAGCAAAGTGAAAATGGAAATGTTTGCTCACACCTCATGAGCAGGTCTGAGTGGCTAGTGACCTGTGTCTAGGTTGCTGGTGTGATGTATTACAGTTCCTACAATTTGCTGCAGGCAGAAATCTTAATTAAGGCCTTTCCTAAAGAGTGACCTTCAGGGAGGGCATGACTGGGTTGGCGTAAAAATAGACAAGTGGCCGAATGGCCCCGGTGGGATACTGGAGCGCTGGAATAGCCTCTCCCACCAAAGAACAGGCTGTGCTGGGTATGGCCAGGCTGCAGGATCAACGATCAGTGATCAGTGATCAATGGGCCCTGTACCCCACGAAAGGTCCGAATACTGGGGAGATGTCAAAGGGAGGACTTTTCTTTTTAGCGAATGCATGTCCACTCCTCACACTGGAATATTGTGCACCTCCCTGCCTGCACGTCTTCTCTGTGAACTCTGGGCCTGCGCGGGTCTGTGAAGAGCCATGCTTCCTAGCGGCATATGTGTGTCTGTGTTTCCTCGTGGGAAAACACTCCCATATCTGCGGTCCTTGACAATACTGTCTGACGGGGCCTGGTTTTAGAAGGAGGTGGTTTCTTCTTGGTCAGCAAATCGAGATGCGACAGGAACACATTCCCATCTGGTCGGGGAGACCTTGCCACACAGTGTTTGCCCTCCTTTTTGAGAGAAATTGGAAGGCGTCTTCCACTAAGGTGAAGATGGATTGTGCTGCTTCAGGGGGCACAGGCTCCTGGCCAGGCGCCAGCAGGAGCCACTGCATGCTCAGGATCACTAGGGCTTGGCTGCCAGAGTCCTCGGGGCGGTGTGAACTGTTGCAGCCAAGTGTCTCTCAACTTGCTCATTTCTTGGCCAAAGTCACTCCCTGATATTTTAAGTGTAAGACGTTGAACGGCTTCTCATGCACTCGTGGAGGCCCCGGATGCATCTGACCTTCTCTTTCGGGAAGGTATGACCAATGTCTCTGGGAGCTTGTGCACTTAGGGCGTTGGATCTACCCAGGCCATCCGGCCACATTTCTCAGAATGCTGTGATCTAACAGAGGAACAAATACCTTCACAACCGTGACCTAATGTGCTTGCCCATTGGTAGCAGATCCACAAGTTTTGAGTTTTCTGTTTGCATTAGAAGAAAAACAACAGTATCAATCTTAGAGTTTTTTAAACCATGAGGGAGACTATAAAGATGGAAAATGCTTTTGAGTAACTATTCTCAGGCAAAAGACACTACACTTATTTCGATCTGTCTGGTCTCTAGGTAAGATGAACTCAAACCAGCACTTTCTGCAGCCTAGAATAAGAATATGTAAGGAAGAAGAGACTCCAACAAAATTGTATGCAAGAAACGCTGGATGAGTTTAGCGTATTAGGATAAAACACACTTTCTCTTGGTGTCTTTCTTGGGTGAAACATCTGGTGAGCCTGAATGAGAGGGAGATAAAACGCTGTGGGACATTTAAATTAAAAAGTCTCTATACACCACACACCGTCACATCATGAGGGCCTGTCGATGCAAACTGCTGCTACAGGTGCCTGGACAACCAAGACCTCACCCTTGCAGCTGACTGACAGTTCCACGATAAACAGGAGCGCACAGTAGCTGTCAGGTAAGTGAGCCTGTGCAAGGTGTTATCCTGGGAGTTCCTGGGAGGAGACGCAGCACTAGTGAAGGTTAGGAGGAGAAGCAAGCCTAACACTAGCCCCACGAGTGGAAGGCTTCACCCAGGACATGCCTTGGGAACCTGCCCTGGAGGAAGAACAGGACTCCGTCACTCAGAAAGGCAATCATGGGACAGTAATAGCAGGCAATAGTACACCATAAATTATATAAAACTCATAATTAAGAGTGGTATGTTAAATGACAGAAGCACTTAACTGTTTACAAGGTAAGTTCAAATGACCTCTAAAAAAATCCTCTTAGGTCCCTTTTCCTACTGTTTTTAATTTTTAATTTAATTTAATTTAATTTTTCTGAGACAGAGTCTTGCTCTCTGGTCCAGGCTGGAGGGCAGTGGCACAATCTTGGCTTATTGCAACCTCTGACTCCCGGGTTCAAATGATTCTCCTGCCTCAGCCTCCTAAGTAGCTGGGATTACAGGTGTACACCACCCTGCCCAGATAATTTTTGTCTTTTTAGTAAAGATGGGTTTCTCCATGTTGTCCAGGCTGGTCTCGAACTCCTGACCTCAAGTGATCTGCCCTCTTTGGCCTCCCGAAGTGCTGGGCTTACAGGCCTGAGCCACTGTGCCCAGCCTGCTATTGTCTTTTAAATAAGCGATTAAATGGCTCACCCAAGGCAATATACACATCAAAGTAAGAATCAGAGCTGAACTTGGTTCTCCGTTTCCAACCTCAATACCCCTGTTGTCTTCTGAACTACACACATCAGCAGATAGGGTGCCATGTTTAAACCCTACAGGTTTGCAACGCTGAGGGAATCGGAGCTTGAAGTTCACATTATGGTAGAGTGCTTAATATCTATTAGGAACAATCTAAAAGTAACTGGTCAGAGGAATTGCCTTCTGTAGTCCTCACAATTTTATAATATCTATCTATCTATTATCTATCTATCTATCTGTCATCTATCTATCTGTTATTTAATATCTATCTATTATCTATCTATCTATCATCTATCTATCTATCTGTTATTTAATATCTATCTATTATCTATCTATCATCTATCTATCTATCTATCTATCTATCTATCTATCTATCTATCTATATATCTATCTGTTATTTAAGAGATAGGCTCTTGCTCTGTGGCCCAGGTTGAAGTGCAGTGGCATGATCATGGCTCACCGCAGCCTCGACCAGGTTCAAGTGATCCTCGCACCTCAGCCTCCCGAGTAGCTGGGATTACAGACGTGAGCCACCACACCCAGCTATTTGTTTTTATTTTTCGTAGAGACAGGGGTTGCAGCATGTTGCCCAGGCTGGTCTGGAACTCCTGGGCTCAAGCGGTCCTCCCATGTCAGTCTCCCAAAGTTCTGGGATTACAGGCTTGAGCCACAGTGCCTGGCCTACTATTTCTTTTTAGGAACCATTTTGGATGCTTTTATTTAACCAGTGTTTTACAATCTTACTGACACCCAGCATTTATGTACCTACAGAGTGTCCTTGCTGCCCTTGAATTGTTAAGAAAATCCTGATAATGACTCAAAAAAGCCCATTCTTTGGTTCACCATTTTGTCAGCTCCACGGTCATCCTGCCTGACAATTAGCAGGGCAAATTCATAAGGAGTCCCAAACAAAGGCACACTGTTTTTGTGGAAACTAAAAATGGCACAAACAAAGTCAGATTTAATGAGCGCCACAGTCTGGAGAAGTCCCTGTCTGTAGACTTGGCCTTGAGCCTGCCATAACCTGTTTCTTTATCTTTTCGTGTACACATACTACCCTTCAACAAGGCAAGGAGCTTGTTTGTAGCAAGATTTCAGAAAAAAAAGAAAAAGAAATCAGAATGGAAAGACCTTTCTGTCTCCGCTGTTCATGGCTGAGTGACTTGCCTCTTTGAGCCGCAGTTTCTTGTGTTAAAAAGTAGATAAATTTCCCTTGCTTGTCTAACTGGATTGTTGTAAAAATCAGAGAAGATCAGACAGCAGAAAGCTACTTCTAATTTATAAATTGCTACAAAATGAGAGTTATTGTTATGGATCTCTCTTGGCCTTTAATAATTGTTGATAAGATCATTTTGTGATATAAGCATCATTCATTTGTTCTACAACGCTTCACTGAGTCTCTGCTTTTTGATTTAGTGAACTGAGTAGTGGGTAACACAGGAAAGCGTATAGTTTAGTGGCAGAAGACAGAGTGAACCATCAATGATAAGTGAACAGTAGGCACCACATAGAGAAGTAAAACCAAGTAACGGGATGAGAATGAGAATGAGTGGCTGGAGGGTCTGCAGAGACAGCGATGGTTACGGGTTCAGTGGTATCCCTCTCTGAAAATACATGTTGATGGCCTAACCCGTAGGACCTCGGGATGTGAGTTTGTTTGGATATTGGGTTCTCGCTAGTTAAGATGAGACCCTACTGGGGTAGAGTGGGCCCATGATCCATATGGTTGGGGTCCTTATCAAAGAGGGTCATGAAGGGACACAGGAAGAGCACTGCATGACGCTAAGGCAGAGAGTGGAGGGCAGGAGCGTCTTCCCCTGGAGCCTTCAGGGGGAATGCAGCCCTGCTGAAACCTTGATTCTGGACTTCTGGCTTCCAGAATGATAAGAGGATGAATTCCAGTTGTTTCAGGTCCCCAGGTTTGCAGGACTTTGTGTTGGCAGCCCTAGAAGACTAGTGGGTGGTCCAAGAGCACCCGTGTACAGGTGCAGCATGTCTCCCAGGACTACACCACGGATGGAGGCAGAGATCAGGGAGTGGCCCGGGGGCTGGGGGCCCGGCCCTCTGTGCTTCACAGTCAGAAGACAGCTAAAGTGGAGCAGGTAGGGAAGGAGGTGGAAATGAGGCCAGGAGGAGAGCAGGGCCTCGTAGGCTCAGGTGATGTGCTTGGGCTTCATGCCAAGTGCCACGAGACTGGTGTGATCCTATCTTTAATCTGCAAAGTAGACATGGAATCCAAGCATTCTTATTCCAGGCATGGCATAATATGGCGTTCTTATGCCAAGCATAGTACCTGCTTTACAAGAGACAAGAATGACCCATTTCCATGGTTTCTTACCCAGGACACCAATTTTAGGTATTCAGTAGAAAAGTTAGCAAAACCACAAAGAGGAATAAATGTTAAGTATATTTTCTTCCATTTTTTAATCCTATACATAGACTTTAAAATCTTGAAGGAATGAGTCCACAGACAATGTCCTTGTCTCCTTCTGAAAAATCAGCTGCTTTCAATTGAATAGTGTCCTGTCTGGGTTTCTGCTTTTTATTTACGTTGAAATACATAAATATTTGCATAGACGGTAAATGGAAATGCTGTACTTTTGGTGAACCTCTGCTTGGTTACTAAAGCCTCAATAATAACACCACCAGCTATGAATGCTAAGCAAAAATGACCCTTTGTTCTAATTTTTCAAACCTGTGGACTACAACAGCCCTCTTGGGGACAATAACCCACACAATAGATTAAAAGCCTGTTAAATGTTATTTTCAGCTTGGCAGAACACCAACTGCTGAGTACCCTTTAGCTACACTTTGTTTTGAAGTATGGCAAACTTACTACATCCAGGTGACGACAGGAACATGTCATTTTAGAGTGATTAAATAATTGTACAAACAAAGAGAATTAGGCTTATTGTCTGATTCCTAAATACAAAGTTCAGCCTCAGCCAAGGGGTGAGTTGTGGGGGGCTTTGACCTCCCAAATGCCTACCATGTGCTCCAAACCTCCCTCGATAAATAATCTAGTAGAACTATACCTGGTGGATTAGTGCAGCTTCAAGATAAACCATCTCCCATTCTCCAAACTACAGTCTGTCCTATTTTGAAAATCTGGAGTTATCTCTTGCTAAAAATATAAAAGATTTAAAGATTTTCTGGGTTTTCTCTTTTTTTCTACTTTAAATTCTCAACCAAAACAGAGGCATAATTTATGTATATGTTTTAGTAAGAAGCCTTGGATTATCCCCTAATTTTAAATAGTTTGATTCTGGTTAAAATAATTTTTAGAACACAGTTTACATGATTTGGCTGATTTGAAAATTGCTTTTTATCATTATTAGTAGGAATTGGTGATCTGAACTCCTTTACATCTGCTACAAAATCAACCTTGCAAGAATACTTCTTCCATTAAAGCACATGGCTTTCAGATAATTACCAATAAAAAGTAACCAGTGAGAAGATTTAGGCTGGAGGAAACATTCAAGTTGTATATCAAATATATGCAATGTATATCAAGTAGTTCACTTTTACATTTATTTACAGAACTCCTCAGAGGATTTCTACTATGCTAAGTACAAAAGGAGAGCTCATAGTTTCTGAATTTAATAAAAAGTATCATAGAGGTTATTTTGCCAATTGAAAATAAATCCAATACAACACTACTATGCAATGAGTTTAAACGTTTATACCCAGGTTGATGAATGGAATTCCAGCCCAATGCTACATTTTGGCAGAACATAGTCTTAGAAAAGATTTGGAGCAGGCTTCAGTCTTTAAGATGTGTAAGCTTTCGATGAGCTTTAGAAATGTTCCATGCCATTAGTTAGAATAAGATGAAAAGTACAAATTTTTATCATGGTTGTCATTATTAACGTGATTGTCATCATACTTATTAATTGTCACCATCATCGTCATCATCACACTATCATCATCATCGTTATCAACATCCTCACCATCATCATCACCATTCTCATTGTCATCAATATTGCCATCATCATCATCACCATCATTAGTAACATTATCATCATCACCATCATCATCATCGTCATCACCATCATCGTTGCTATGATCACCATCACTGCCATGATCATTGCTATAGTCATCATCATCACCGTCATATCAACACCATCACCTTCATCATCACCATCACTATTATAATTGTCATCAGCATCATCATCACGTCATCACAATAATTATTATCATCATCATCGTCATCACCATCATCATTGTG
Organism: Cheracebus regulus; assembly: GCA_963574635.1. Classification (NCBI taxonomy): domain Eukaryota; kingdom Metazoa; phylum Chordata; class Mammalia; order Primates; family Pitheciidae; genus Cheracebus; species Cheracebus regulus. Next base: position 17,880 of record CAUYQU010034133.1, read on the forward strand.
ATCATCACCATCACTGCCATGATCATTGCTATAGTCATCATCATCACCATCATATCAACACCATCACCTTCATCATCACCATCACTATTATAATTGTCATCAGCATCATCATCACGTCATCACAATAATTATTATCATCATCATAGTCATCACCATCACCATCATCATTGTGATCACCATCATTATCAACATTATTATCATCATCACCATCATCATCATCGTCATCACCATCACCATCATCATTGTGATCATCACCATCACTGCCATGATCATTGCTATAGTCATCATCATCACCATCATATCAACACCATCACCTTCATCATCACCATCACTATTATAATTGTCATCAGCGTCATCATCATGTCATCACAATAATTATTATCATCATCATCATCGTCATCACCATCACCATCATCATTGTGATCATCACCGTCACTGCCATGATCATTGCTATAGTCATCATCATCGCCATCATATCAACACCATCATCTTCATCATCACCATCACTATTATAATTGTCATCAGCGTCATCATCATGTCATCACAATAATTATCATCACCATCATTATCAACATAATCACCATCATCATCATAGTCATTATGATAGTCATCACCATCATTAGTATCAACATAATCACTATCATCATCATCTTCATCACCATCATCTTTATCGTCATCATAGTCACCATCATCACCATCAATATTAACATCATCACCACCACCATCATTGTCATTGTCATGATCAGCACTATCACCATGACCATCATCATTGTATCATCACCATCATAGTTATCATAACCGTCATTAGTATCAACATTGATGATACTAATCAATCATTATCATCATCATATCATCATCACTGTCATCACCATCATCATCATTATTGCCATCATCACAGTAATCATAATCACCTTCATTATCAACATAATTATCATTACCATCATCATCATCATAGTCATCATCACCATAAGTAGTATCAATATCATCACTATCATCATCATCATCACTACCCCATTGTCATCATGTAACCTAGCTTTCCTCATATGGAGAGCAATGCACCCTGCGTTATGAACAATGGGGAAATCACTGTGTGCTTTGGCTTGTTAGGCTGAGACATTATGATAACTATGATGGTGATGATAGCAATGATGATGGTCATGGTGATATAGTGTATATGTTACTTAATCGTCATGAGCTTGGTTTTCTCCTTGCAAAATAAGGATGTTAATAAGGATACTGTGTGACATTCACCACAACTTCTTAGACAAGTGTTATTATCATTATCCCATTTCATTGATGTGACAACTTAGGCTTATAGAACTTAAGGAGCATAGCTGAGACCCAAAAGTCAGTGACAGGGTCACTGTCACCATCACAGGTGCAGCTAGAGGCAGGGCTGGACTAAGATCCTCTGAGTCTGCATTCCAGGTCCTTGCCATTGGGTCACGGTGCTATAAATACCTGTCCAGACCTCTTAATATACAAGGAAGCACAGATGTTAACTGACAGAGTCTGAGTATCAACTAGGGTGTTTCTGATTAGAGAATTCGTGCCCCAAACCACTTGTCTATACTGCTTTCATCATATGAAATATTGCACATTTAATAATGTTCCTCTCCATTTTTGGAGACTCATCAAAAATTCCTAAATAAGTTTGTGGAAATATGAAGAAAACACCTGTTCATTTGAGACAAATTTTAGAGAAAGAGCTTTTTGAAATAAAGGCCAATTTACAAACCATTTTGTAATTCATTAGTCCCTCTCAGTTGTACTAAATACTTATTTTTCTTCTTTCTCTTATAATTGATTCAAAACTATTTATAAATGGCAAATATATGTACACACAGACACAAGCACCAGTTATGCTTTTTAGACACTAATCCTAAATCTGTCTTCAATCTGAAATTATATTTCATAAACAACTTGTTCTGGGGAAATAAAATTATATATAAATGTCACTTCTACTCTCCAATCATTTGTAAGTTAATTGAGGGGATCCCACATACATTCCTGAGGTACGTGCAGAAGTAACCACTTTAAAGCATAAATTCCATAGGATTTGAAGGGGGATGGAATTTAATGTTGGTTGATGAGGTGGAGATGGCTTCCTGGAGGGCATGGAACTTGAGGCATCAAAGAGAATGTCTGGATAGGATGGGAGAGAATAACTCAGTTTTAGAGGTACAGAAAATGAACATTTCCAGGTTGGCAAAAATAAAAAATCTCATTAAATCAAATTGTGTGTATGTGGAAAAACAGAAACTCTCAGTAGTGCTTGTGGTGGTAGAAGTCAGTAGATCTGTTGGAAAACTCTCTGGGCAGAGTGCGGTGGCTCACTCCTGTAATTCCAGCACTTTGGGAGGCTAAGGCAGGTGGATCACCTGAGGTCAGGAGTTTGAGACCAGCCTGGTCAACATGGTGAAACCCATCTTTACTAAAAATACACAAAAATTGGCTGGGTGTGTTGGCAGTCTCCTGCAATCCCAGCTACCTGGGAGGCTGAAGCTGGAGACTCGCTTGAACCTAGGAGACGGAGGTTGTAGTGAGCGAAGATTGTACCATTGTACTCTAGCCTGGGCAACAAGAGTGAAACTCTGTCTCAAAAAAAAAAAAAGAAAAAGAAAAGAAAACTCGAGTGATCTCACATGTGTGAAAATACACACGGCCTATGACAAGGTAATCTCGCTCATACATTTATAAACAAGAGATACGCCCAGGATACAAAAAAAAAAAATGTATTGTTTATAAAAACCAAAAGTGGAAATCATCCATCTATGTTAGAATGAATAAATGTTCAAAATTTTAATGTGTTCAAAACATTCAAATTCCACTCAAATAGAACATGATGCATGCAATAACATGGATAAATTTCACTAATACAATGTTGAACGAAAGAAGTAAAACACAGTAAGTTACGTACATATGCTTTTGTATAAATTTCAGAAATGACCAAAATCAAAAGATGTGGTTTAGAAATACATCATTGACTTATCACTCCCTCATCATTCATTCGTTATTCACTCATCACTTATTAATTACTCACCTGTTACTCACTCATCATTCTTCATTACTCACTCATCACTCAACACTCATTCATCATTCATCACTCACTCATTACTCATTTTTCATCATTCATCATTCACTCATCACTCACTCATCAATTACTAATCACTCACTCATTACTCAACACTCATTTATTATGCATCATTCACTCATTACTCACTCATCACTCAACACTGATTCATTACTCATCACTCACTCATCATTAATTCATTCACTCATTACTCACCTGTTACTCACTCACCATTCATCATTCACTCACTCCTCAACACTCATCACTCACTCATTACTCATTCATTACTCATCGTTCATCATTCACTCATCACTAATCACTCACTCATTACTCAACACTCATTCATTACTCATCACTCATTCATTACTCACTCATCATTCTTCCCTCATTACTCACACTTATTCATCACTCATTCATTACTCATAACTCACTCTTACTCATAATTAATCATTCAGTCATTACTCATTGCTCATCATTAATTGTTCAGTCATTACTCACTCACTACTCATCACTCACTAATCACTCACTCATTACTTACTCATGTATCAGCCATTACTCATCCATCAGTCACTCAACACTCTATTACTTATTACACACTAATCACTCACTTATTACTCACTTATCATTCATACATCAGACACTCATCACTCACCTATCACTCATTCAAATTCATTCATCATTCATTCATGTCTCACTCAGGACTCATCACTCACTCATCATTTATCACCCTCCACTCACTCATCACCCGCCACTCACTTATCACTCACCACTCACCCACTACCAAGCATTCACTCATTATTCACTCATTACTCACCCAAACTCATAATTCAGCATTCACTCATTATTCACTCATGACTCACTCAAACTCATTCATCACTCACTCATGTCTCACTCATGACTCATCACTCACTCATCATGCATCACCACCACTCACTCATCACTCACCACTATCACTCAACACTCACCCACTACTCAGCATTCACTCATTACTCATAATTCGTTCATCACTCATACTTATCATTCATTACTCATCACTCATGTATTATTGCCCACTCATTACTCATCATCGTTCCTTTGTTACTCACACGTCACTCAACATTCATTACTCATCACTCGCTCAACACTCACTCACCAATATAGGTACCTCTCTGACTACATGAATAAATGATTTTGATATTGTTTAACTCTGAATCAGCTGACACTATAAAATGATAGTGTATAGGTTGTATATGAACTGCACAACATATTTTATTAGGCATCTTTTGCTTTGTGAGTGTTTTGTATAGTTCTACGCAGAAAAGCTAGACTCAAGAGTTCCTCTGAAGAGCTGGAGTTGTTTGTCAGGCCTGGGTCCCTGCTTCTGAACAGTGCCTCCCCCGGGCCCAGCAGTGAAAAGCCCTGTTCCCACCATCCCACTCGTCTCACCCCTGTGCAGTGACCTGTCTGTTCTCTGTTGCTATTTCAGTTTTCTCCGTGAGCTCTAAGGACTTTGTAACCTAAGTGTTACAGAATCAAAGTGCTGGTGTGTTTTTCTCTGACTTTGGAAAGTTATAGAAGTAGAATCAGCATGCCTTTGAAGTAATTATTCCAGTAGAAATTCTGTTTTCATAGCTACCAAAAAGGGCCAGGTGACAAAAACGGCGGCAATTCCCAAATGCATCTTGATACTTCTAGGTTGATTCTAAATGTTAACTTATTTACGAACATAAAATAATAATTTAGTTAATTATATTTTTAGGTCTTCCTAAATACCTATAGCACAAAAGGGTAAAAATGTTTTTGGGGTGACTTTTAGCAAAAAAAAATTTTGATTAGGCCAATAAAAGAGGAGTAAAATAGGTACAGAGCAAAAACATTTAATCTTGTCCTGCTGTTATAGGTGGGCTTCATATTTAGAGAGGAGCTTCCTAGCTGCCAATGCAAATAAATTATTCTGACCTTTGCAAGATTCACAATAATCATGGGATAAAAACAAACCACCTGTTCTAGAAAAGCAACTGTTGTGCTGTCCCTGAAACCTAGAAAGACATAGCCTCTAGTGCACCTTTTTAAAGAAGTGATGGTGGTGTGTTTGGGCAGCTTAAACATTCCTGCAGTAAAAGGGGGAGTTTAGCTTGCTAGCTGTGTAGGGAAATAGTTTTCAGTTTCCTGGAATTAGACACAGAATTTGGTGTGCATGTATGCATGCTTTTTCTAGAGTTAACTATCCAGAGCTTGCTCCAGGTTCTCAAAGGCAGCCTTCTCCTCAATGTGCCCCTCAGCCCAGTAGCATCAGAAGCACTCAGGGAGCATGGTAAAATGCAGAGTCCTGGGCCCCACCTGAATCAGAGTCACTGGAGGTGGAGCTCAGGATTCTGTGTTAGAATGTCGCTTTCTCTCTCTTACCCCCTAGCATGTACACAAACCAATTCATGTGTCTGTTTATTACCGTTATATTTAACTCAATTAAAAATGAAAAAGAGCAAAAATCAGTTTAGCAGAAAGCAATTCCAGACAGGCCCAATCAAGACAGCTCAAATACATTGCCTGTTTTGATCCATGGGTAAAATGGAAACTAGCCGGGGAATTTTATGGACTTGTCCTTCAGCCAGTCCGCCATATGTATCATTTCTCCCTACTGGGTATTTCAGGAGGATTAGAAAACAGAATTCTTTTTTCTTCACTGACAAGAACCTGGAGGGCAGAAATTCAGTGTCTCAACTAAGGACAAAGCCATTTGATTTGCTAATCAACTGGGCAGAGGACAGGATTAAGGCTTTATTCTCTTCTTTGTAAGAACTCTGCCTGACTGAAGCGTCACCCCTGCACCTGGTACCAAAGTAGGTCAAAGTAGGTAATACCCGTGGGAATAGCCTGGTGAGATCTGAAATGAAAACTGCAATCATGAGGAAACTTCCAGAACACTGAGGCTGATCACGGACTGACCACCAGGTAAACTGGTAAGGGAGGATGCCACATGGTGCCCACCTGGATCCATCAAGAACTGACCCAACAGCTGTTGTTTCCACAGAGAAAGAAGGCTTCTCATTTGCCCGCCCCAGTGGGAGGCCAGCCCCGCCTGCACCTGCTGCCCTGGCAGGGGGTCTTCGATGTGGCGTCTCCCAGTCATAGAGATGTCTTTAGCTGTCCAGCCAGTCATGCTAAAGACCCTTCACTTCCTGGAGCGTTTCTAATTTTAAATTTTGTGCACTCACCCCAGGAAAGAAGGCTTAGTTTTGTACTCTGGAGAAGTGTATGGATGTGCACACACAGGCAACCCACACACCCATGGTCTCTCAAGAACAATAAATGATGCTTTTGCAAACTACAGGCCTCCTTCAAGTCCTGAGATTCCCAGCAAGGTTTTGTGTCACCCCTCCAAGGCTTGAATCAGCGACACAGCATCCCATGTTAGAAGCAAGTCTACTAAATTTGTGTTGAAGAGGAGTTAAGCTGCAATTAAGGACCTGCCACCCGCTCGCAGGGGCCTCAGTCTTTCTCCATCAGGGCCTCTGGCCTGTGGGCGGAAGTCTGAGTGGCATCACCTAGTACATGAGCTGGGCGTCAGGGTGAAGTCCAGGTTGTGTAGTTTCAAGCATCTGTTTTCTCACTTGTGCTACTTTAACCTTTATTTATTTTCTCACAACACTTAGAAAAAGAAACGGGATCATGTGGTCTGGTTATTGCATTAAAAATCTATAAGCATGCAAGGAAGAATGATTTTTCAATAAATTTTGGTAAGATGCCTGCATTTGGGAGAGATCTCTGTAATAGCATGAGCATATGGTGTCATTTCTTTTCTGTCATCGTTTTATGCATTTCCTTATTTTTTGTGGCAATCTAGCATATTATCTTAATTATGTTTTAAATAACTTCTGGAGAAAGCGTTAAGGAATAGAAATGAGATTAATCCTAAACACATGTATCGTATGCACATTCAAGGAAAAATCTAAAAGAATACAGCAGCTGTCTCCACTATTCAGAGCTTGAGTCATTAAATTATTTTCCCCAAGATAACACACACACATTTAATTTTTAGGAAGAAAATCATGCATTATGCAACATGAGGCTTTCATGAGGAAGGCTGTAGCCCGGGCTGGAGTGCAGCCCAGTGCACCTTCTGCCTCCCAAGCTCAGGAATCCTCCTGGCTCCGCTTCCTGAGTAGCTGGGATGACAGGCACATGCCACCATGCCCAGCCAATTTTTTTTGTTCTTTTGTTTGTACAGACAGGGTTTTGCCATGTTGCCCAGGCTGGTCTCAAACTCCTGGACTCCAGAGACCTCCCTGTGCTCTTGAAGGCCTTGGTAAGTCACAGGGAAGCACAACAGCAGATGATTCCCTTCCAGCCCCACTTTCAGCACCTGTGAGCCCTTCACATTCATTGTATCCCTTCCTTTATACAGCACGATCTAGATCTCGGTCGGCAAACATTTTCCGTAAAGGGCTGTAATGCAGTTCAGATCTGTGTTCCCATCTACATCTCATGTTGAAATGGAATCCCCAGTGTGGAGACAGGGCCTGGGCAGAGGTGACTGACGGGATCATGGAGGTGGATTTCTCATGCATGGTTTGGTAGCATTCTCTTGGCGCTGACCTCGTGATAGTGAGTTCTCGTGAGATCTGCTCTCTAAAGTGTAGCTTTGCCCCCACCCCTTGCTCCTGCTCTGCCATGTGATATGCCTGCTGCCCCTTCACCTTCTGCCATGATTGGAAGCTTCCTGAGGCCTCCCCAGAGGCCAAACAGATGCCAGCATCATGCTTCTTGTACAGCCTTCAGGATGGCGAGCCAGTTAAACCTCTTTTCTTTATACCTGGCCAAGTCTCAGGTATTTCTTTATAGCAATGCAAGAATGGCCTAATACACACCAGAGAGTAGGAGTTTTTGACTATTCAGCCTCTGTCCCAACCCTCCACTCTGCCAGTGTTTCACGAAGCAGGTACAAATGGCGTGCAGGTGGCCATGTTCAGTGAACTTGGAATCTACTGCATGAACCCGTTCCTTCTCTTCCATGCTGAGGTCCTGGATCTGCGGCTCCACCCGCTTTACATTCCTTGACACAGAGCCCATCGCATCCAGAGCGGCCCTCACACTGCGAGCGGGTGTGCTCTGTCCCAGGCAACACCTGCACACACCGTTTTCTCCCATGAAGAAGCAAATCCTTTTGTTTCTCCAAAACTCAGGCCACCCCTTACTTTTTCTTCTCCTTCATGGGAAATGCTGCATCTGGCTCTGGAAATTCTGAGCGTGTCTGAGTGTGCATCTCACTGCAGATGTGTGCCGGCATGTGTTACGTACCCAAATGGGCCCTGTTAGGGAGTCTTGCTGGAGACCCCTGACTCAGCTGGCTGTGCCCTGCATGGGGCTCCATGTGCATGGACCTGAACATTCGTGTGGAGCTCCTACTGTGGTGGTGAAATATTATGGACTGCTTGTCTGACTACAGTGGTCAGCTGGTGTGAAATGCCAGTCTACAGGTGGGTCAGTCCAGGACAGTCTCCATGACAAAAGGAGAAAAACAATGATCTTGAAGTAGAATTTTTATAAAACTACATTTTTTTCAATATTTAAAACATTCTTAAAAAGTACTATTCATTTTTTGCTATTAATATACAAGGAGGTGGCTGTTGCTGGCCTCATGCTGTGCCTGGAACTCTTTTTTGAAAGTGCAATGGACTGAAATCCCTGTCTGAAATCTGAAATTTCTAGGACCCAGGTTCTAGAAATGCAAACGCATGTGCACACACACACACACACACACACACGCAGGCACACATGCAGAGACACACACAGGTGCACACAGACACACATGTGCACTCTTTTTTGAAAGTGCACTGGGCTGAAATCCCTGCCTGAATCTGGGATCCAGGTTATAGGAATGCACACACACACAGACACACAGACACACAGACACACACACACACACACCTGCACACATGTACAGACACACACACATGCACACACAATGCACAGACACACACACACACATGCACACACATACACACGCCACACACCATGCACACAACACATAGAGACACACATGCAAACAGATATGACACACACACAGACACAGAGACACACACCAACAACAGATCAACCTGACTGCATGCATCGAGTTGCCCCATCAACCCGCATCCCGTGTCCTGGAAAGTGTGTATGTGATCATGAGGCTGAGGAAGACGGAAAGTGGGATTTTTTTTTTCCTTTTTTTTTTGTAGCAACAAATAACTCAGATGCCAATTTTCCTTTCCAGGGAAGTTTTATGGTTGAGTTAGCTGAGTCTCAGGGAGGCGAAATGATTTCCCTAAGGCATCATCTGACTCACATCCACACACACCTTCCCTCAAAAAAGAATTGTTCTGCCTGAATTGAAACCCTAGCATGCCCAGCCCCGAGCCTTTGCCCTCACCATGCCCTAGCTGGGCACGGCAGCCACTCCCCACACCCGTGGTTCTGCCACTCCTGGTCCCACCTTCTGTGCTCCAGACATCTTGAATTAGGAGGACTCCAAACTAGAAGCTCCATTGTGTTTTATTTCTGTGTGTCTGTGTGTGTGTGTGTGTGTGTGTGTGTGTGTGTGTATGATCTTACAGAAAAGATAATAATCTTTCAACTTATCCTTTTCCATGATTTTTTCCATTCTTGGTATCAAAATCAGAGCACACGTTAATAATCACCTAATCATTTCTGGTGTTTCTCTTAAAATCTCATAATCTATTATCTGGTTATTATTTTATCTGATAATCTATTACCAGATTTTAAGAGAAACAGTGCATATGACTGTGTCTTTGGGGAGACGATGTGCAGTTCACCTACTGGATGTGTCTACTCTTTGTCATGAGGATTATTTGGAATGGTTTTCAGGTAGAAATGAATAATACTGTCATATTGGTCAGGAAGAAATCTAACAACACGTGAATTTCTTTATGAAGGTTTCAGTTTGGTCATGTAGCTCATTACAACTTCTCCTGCAACCCTTCTGAAATAGAGAAATGCTGCCCGTGAGATTTATTATTTCTGGGGGGAAATGCTAGAATGCCTAATAGAAGCTTCCAGATGATCAAAGCCTCAGGTCTGGCAGGAAGCCTACAGGTCATTCAGTTCCCCCACTAAAGTATTTCATGCTTGAGGCTCACTTTCCAAAACAGCAGACACCTGTAGAACTCCACAGGACATTGCTTTATGCTGTTCCTTCAGTTTTGGCAAATGTCTAAGCGTGTCCTTCTAAAAAGGAGACCAGAATAATGCTAAGAATGGCAGCTCCATTTACTGAGGACCATCTGGGCTCTGGGTGACCCACTGCGCACAGTCTCCTGCGGCTGTCCACACAGCCCTGGGAGCTGGAGTTTCTTACTGTGTTCATCTCATAAAAGAGGACAATTAAATGTTGGGTGATACTTGCTGTAAGTATCTGCTGTGGACTGGCTGTGGGGTCCCCTAAATTCCTGTGTTGATACCCAAACCCCAAAGTGATGGTATTAGGAGGTGGAGCCTTTGGGAGGCAATTGGGTCATGAGGGTGGGGCCCGGTGTTGGGATCAGTGCCCTTCTAAGAGAAGACATGAGGGCCCTGGCTTCGTCCCTCTGTGATCCCTGCTGTGTGAGGACGCAGTGAGCTGGTGGACGGCTGCAGGCCGGAGGTCAGGATGTCAGGATGTCAGGAGGTAGGTGCTCCCCAGAATCTGGATCTGCTGCCTGGATGGTGGGCTCCCAACCTGTGGCACTCAGGGCCCAATGCCCACTGCCTAAGCCCCCCAGCCTGTGCCCCACTGCTATGCTGCCCAAGAAGGTGGCTGAGACAGAAGTGCTTCTGTGTTTCAGGGGGTTACTCAGTGATTCTTCCAGTGGCTGCCGAGTGACTTCCCCATAGGAGGGGCAGGGCTGCCACAAATCAATATGGAAATGGGAGGACAGGAGGCAAAGCTGCTACAGAGGAAGGAAGCACAGCGGGCTCAGGGGTGCTGGCTGCGGAATAGGAGCTCGTTTCAGGTGACGGAACCTCAGGAGGTCCTGGAGTCAGGAGGAAGCCAGACCAGACCCGCCCGAGAGGAAAGAAGTTGTGGTTATTCTGTCAGTCCCTAAGACATCTTAGTAGGCACTGGAAGGCTGCAGAGCGCCTGAAAGCCCAGCCCTGAGCTCTGGTTCTGCTGAGGCCGTTCCTTCTCCTCCGGCTTCAGGTGAGAAGCCGTCTGGGCGGCTGCCCCTGAGCCTCACTGGGAAGGCTGGGGGAGTGAGCGAGGAGTTTGGGCTTTTGTAGAAGATCAGTCTATAAATAGCCCTATTTTGTAGCATCCGGGAAGAGCCGGATGGTCTATAAAAACCTCCATAATTGTGCCTCGCTCCTGCTTTCACTGCAGAGCATGCATTCCGTCATTAGTGTGTTTTCTAGACCAACAGCAACAGTGTGTTGAGCTAAATGCCACCTCCTGGGTAAAATGATCAATCTCTTTGACTTCTGCAGTAAACACGTTCCATCGGGGGGTCACTAATATGCTTTTATGACCTCACTGTCGGAGACGATACCATTCCCAAGCTTGATAAACTATTCTTCAGAGTCTTGCTTTTAATTTTATTTTTTTATGCAATCATGGGGGACTATAACCAATAAATTTAGCTTGATGCTTTCTCACTATTAACTAATTCTGAGGAAGCCCTTAGGGGTTCGTCAGGCACAAATCCTTTAAAGAATTTGTGCAGGATATTGGAAATGATATTCACCCTGGGACAGAGGTTTAAGCCCGAGCTGCTACTGTTTTCTTTGCCATTAGAGTTACAACTTGGCTAAATGTCATTTAGTCAAAATGCTGGATTCTGCAGGATTTGCAGATAGGCCTGATTATTTGTCTTTAATAAATTCATTGACTCACAGAAGAGGTATTAGATTATTTGTTTGAGGGAAGAATGTGTCAGTGGCACCAGACTGCTGATATGCAGTTTCTCATTAGGTCCATGCAGGCTCAAAAGTGCTCAAATCCAAATTAAGCTCCAGAGCCCTTTTGGAAAACATTGTAACAGCTGTGAAATGGAAAGGGGAATTCAGACAAGAGCCTGGTGAGGGAGCTTATCTTAAACGGGCTTCAGCTAAAGCCGCATCTGTGGCACAAAACCACCAGCCTGGCTATTTTCTTCTTTCCTTAGGTCAGGGAGGAAGCTTCTTAAAGCTGTGCTTTAATGCTTGCATTGTTTCTGAGGTTCCACTGCCTTAAAGTCCCGTTTGCAGAAGCAATGTCTGTCTTTCTTTTTTGAGACAGGATCTTGCTCTCTCACCCAGGCTGGAGTGCTGTGGTACAATCTCGGCTCACTGTAGCCTCGAGCTCCTGGGCTCAAGCGACTCTCCGGCCACAGCTTCACGAATGGCTGAAATGACAGGTGTATGCCCTGATACCCAGCAAATTTTCTGATATTTCTCTGGATACGGGGTCTCCCTATGTTGCCCAGGCTGGTCTTGAATTCCCGGGCTCAAGCAATCTTCCCTCCTCAGCCTCCCAAAGTGTTGGGATTACAGGCGCGAGCCACAGCGCTTGGCACCAGAAGCGATTTCTGGCTATCGTTTTCAACCACTGAGGACACCTATTGCCAAATGTTTATTTTCAAACCAAAGCTCAAATTTGAAAGCTGTCTTAAACTAACTGTGGGAATCATTTCTTGGTTGAATTTCACATGCATACATCTATCTGGAGACCTTGGAGATGAAGGTAGAATCAGTGACCTTATAGTCCTTTGTGATTCTCTCATAATTACTGTTAATCTTAGACCAATGACTCCCCCACCCCCCTACTATCCCTTCTTCACTAGGATCTAACCTAAAGCCAGGCTAGAACATTGAAAGCTGTTCCCACAAAACCAGTAATAATCAAAGATCATTACAGATGGAATTTCCAATTCCAAAGCTTTATCTCTCTCTCTCGACAGGGCCACCCAGGCTGGAGTACACTGGAATGGTCATGGCTCACTGCAGCCTCAACCTTCTGGCTCAGGTGATCCTACCACCTCAGCCTCCTGAGCAGCTGGTACTATAGGGGCATGTTAATTTTTTTATAGGTCCAGTTAATTTTTTAATTATTTTGCAGAGATGGGTTTTGCCACATTGCCCAGGTTGGTCTTGAACTCCTGGGCTCAAGCCCTGGCCTCCCCAAATGTTGGGATTATAGATGTGAGCCACTGCACTCAGTTCTTGTTCTATTGCTTGTTTAAATCCATTTGCTGGGGTGGGTGGGTGTATTGGCTGGATACACTTATAATATTTTGGTAAAAGCTAGGGTGAAGCTCTGTGTTCAAGGGATGGATTATGAATCAGAATGCCTTTTTGCTAAAGCAATACATGTTTATTGAGCACCTACCCATGGTGGGCTTTGGCCTCATGCCTGGCATTCAACAGTAACCAGAACAGGGGACTATTTCTCCAGGTAGCTCCTGCTCCAGGTGGAGGAGACACATGTGTATGATACGCCAAGGGGTGAGAAACTGCATGCAGAGCAGAAAAGCAAAGCCAATGAGGTAGGGATTCTTGCAGCATGGTGGGGTGTGGACGTCAACATCTGATGCTACATCTGTGAGCCAGGCACGAAAGGCATGAAGAATCAGCCCAGGAAGAATTGGCTAAGCACACAGATGAGCCACTGAGGCCACTGCACTGGATACCACAATATGGATGCTGTCTATACTGCATACCAAGATGTGGATGCTGTCTACACTGGATATCAAGACATCGATGCTGTCTACACTGGATACCAAGATGTGGATGCTGTCTACACTGGATACCAAGATGCTGATGCTGTCTACACTGGGTACGAAGATGTGGATGCTGTCTACACTGGGTACCAAGATGTCGATGCTGTCCACACTGGATACCAAGACGTGGATACTGTCTACACTGTATACCAAGACTTCAGTGCCGTCTGCACTGGATACCAAGATGGGTGCTTCATGTTGACCATTTTAATCCTCAAAGTAACAAAATGAGGTCAGTATCATCATATCCATTTCATAGATGAGAAGCCTGAAGTCCAAAGAGTGGATGCTATTTCCAAATAAATGCAGGTCGCATGACATGGAGAAGAAGAGCTGGGATGTAAATTCAAGAGCATGTGATTCTGAAGCAATTTATTTGCCCTCCATGTTCTGCTCTCACTGCCGGACAACACCCTCTCAGGGGTCAGAGCTTTGCCATAAGCAGGGCGTGTGGCCCCTGGAATAGTTGTTTCTCCCACAGGGAGGTGGAGCAGGGGCTCTGGCCTGTGCCAGCGAGACTGTGTGCTGATCTCATCACGCCAGGGACACATCTGGAGTCTGTGCTGGGCTCACCCGTGTCTGCCACCAGCCTTTCGCACAGCAGGCAGTCAACAAGGACTTGGTAAAGAGAATGGCTTCTGCCAAGCTGCTTCCTTTAAAGTTCGCCTGACACATTTGCACGTAGGGAGAGTGAGGAGGTCTGGAGAGCGAACGTGAGGAGTGAAGACTGCAGCTGATGAGGTTGCGTACTGAAAATCTGCCAAGAGAGTCGATTCTAGCGCTCCTGCCACAGACACGCAAAACTGCAACTGTGGAAGGTGATGGGTATGCTGATTTGTTTGGGTAGTGTTCATTTCACTATTTGTATGTATATCAAAACATCATGTTGTACACCCTAGATATATACAATAACGGCAAATAATAAAATAATTGCCAGAATGTTCACTAGTTCCAAGAAACCTATCTCAATCTTGAGTTGCCAGAAACCCACCTCTCTCACAGGGGGCGGTTCCGATGCACGTGTGCCCTACAGTTTCCAGACCCTGCAGGTTCCCCAGAAGGACTTCCCCCCAGTTGTTCAAGGGGTAGCAGTCTCGAGGCCGCCCCCATTGCTGGCTGACCTTCCTCCCCATGTCCTGTAGGTGCATCCCTTACTCTTACCCCAAAGAAACCACCTTTCCTCCATCCTGACTGGAGGCTCTCTCCTCTCCAGGGACGATGGAGGCCGGTGGCAGAGCTCTGACCGACAGGAGTGTTCAACAACCACAGGTGCCACAGAGGCTGCCTGCCCCCTTTCCCTCCTGCTTTCCCGAGGTGGAGCCGGATTCAGAGCTTCCAGCCCGCTGTGACAAGCATGCATTCTGGACATACGCACTCCATGCTGGACGTCTGTCTGCTTGTTCACCATGCGGGCTGCTCTGTGCTTGGGAAAATGAAGGTTGGAGTGATTCCTATGGCAATGCCATCCGTTTCGCGCCTGAATAAGGACTAGAAAGGAAACATTTTCCTGGAGCTGCGTGCGAATGTCACCCAAAGTGCAGCTCCCCACGGAGGCCCCGTGCACACGTCTGACTGTGGTGCAGCAGGCATGGGGGAAAATGAAGTAAAGTATGAGAATCATCTGTAAAGTGGCACAGAAAGGCTGCAAATGGCCTCACTTGAAGCGTTTGTAGTTTAAAGCTCTCAGGCAATGATAGCGCATGGGAAGTTTGCTGGGGAGCTTATTCTAGATGCGAGTGTTTGTGACTCAGCCTCCACAGCTGGGGTTGAGGAGTCATTCTTCATCTGAAGTAGCAGAAAAGAGCCAGCTTTTCCCCCACACTGGCCGGTCCTTTCCCGGTTTTTCATCTGAGCACTTGCTGTAGGAGGAACATTTGATTCCAGAGGTCCTGGCGCCAGACCTGCTCACTGGAGGGAGGATTTCGATTAGAAAATTTCAAATTCAAAGTTTCAGGCAGCTGCACTAAGTGTGGGAGAGAAAATGTCAGTCACCTGCGGTCCCTGGAAGTGACTCCTGCGTGTGCCTTCCTTTATTGGAAACGGGCACTACCATATGTGCTTGGACGGTGAATTGGACAGGAAGTGATTATAATTCATTTTTTTCTCCTTCAGACCATTTAGGCAAATTAACATCCAAAAGCACATTTTTCTTGTCCTTCTTTATATTCTCACTAAAAGCCAAGCAAGGTAGAGACACCCTGGAATGCTGTAATCTTCTTTGGGGAAAAGCAATTATGGAAACCAATGTTATCAGGAAAAAAGCTCTACTAGGTGGTAAGCCTAGAATTCCACTTGGAGGTTTAGTAAGTCGGCTCTTGATAGGGCTGGGAAAGGATGGGGAAACTTGTTTTCTTTCCTATATTGGAATTTAAGTTTTTAAATTTCTTCTTTTCTTATTTTCCTGGTCTGCCCCCAACAATGTCCACCAAGTAAATTGGCTAATGCCATATGTCTCATCTTGATCATGAGCATTTTGTCAGGATAGTTGCACATGCAGCTTTCTGGGATACCTTCCCAAGGCGGGGTGGACCCAGCGACTGTGAGAGCCCATTTTCATGAAGAATCCTGAAAAGAGCATACCCTGAGAATCACGAGACAGGAGTTTGTCTTCAGGTGTATGATTGGCTAGCCAGGAAGTTACTTAATTTTACTGGTCTCTGCTTCCTCATGTGAATCACCAGGACAGTCACTCGCTGAGGAGAGGGGTTACCATGCCACCCTTTCTCTACAGCTCAGGCCAGAAGCACAGGACAAGGAGGGAGGTTTTCCATTAGAAAATCTTTGCATAGCAGGCGCTCACTAAATATTTCTTGAGTGAACGAAAGGGGGTAAAATTCACGTCCAATCCATCCCAAGTCACTCTGAAACAGGCCTTTTTAGTGGGAAGGTAAATATAATTCAAGGATAGAAAGACAGATGAAACAAAACAGGCGTTATTTATTGCTTTTATTTGTACAGCAAGAGTGATGGATATGAAACTCCCCAATCAGATCAGAAGGTGCTGTGTTGGCCGCATGAGCTTTGGCCTCAGCCTTCTTAAGTAGATGCAGGGAAGTCAGACAAGGCGAACTCACAAAGTTGGTCCGCTCAGCCACCTTCTTACTCCAGAACCTCCGGATCACCTGCTCAATTCCCACACAAGCGATGACTTCTAGAGTTTCCAGGTGAGTGCTCCCAATTTCACTTCACGTCTGTATCTGTTCTCCTTGGAACATGTCTGCTTCATCTGTGGACACGTAGCCTGTGAAGATGGAGCTCTGCACATCCTAGCTCCTGGAGACAAGAAACACCCCTGGATCTCCCCTGAGGGGTGCCGGATGGAGCCTTCCATGTAACGTCCACACATGGTGTGGTCATACGCATGCATTCAGTGTAAAATCTGCATGCGGTGTGGTCACATGCACGCATTTTGTGTAACATCCGAACATGGTATGGTCATATGCATGCATTTTGTGTAACATCTGCACATGGTGTGGTCATATGTATGTATTCTGTGTAACATCTGCACGTGGTATAGTGATATGCATGTATTTCGTGTAACATCTGCACGTGGTATGGTCATATGTATGTATTCCATGTAACATCTGAACATGGTGTGGTCATATGCATGTATTCCATGTAACATCTGAACATGGTGTGGTCATATGCATGCATTTTGTGTAACATCTGCATGTGGTGTGGTGATATGCATGTATTCCATGTAACATCTGCACATGGTATGGTCATATGCATATATTCCATGTAACATCTGGACACGGTGTGGTCATATGCATGCATTTTGTGTAACATCTGAACATGGTGTGGTCATATGTATTCTGTGTAACATCTGCACGTGGTGTGCTCATATGCACATATTCCATGTAACATCTACACATGGTGTGGTCATATGCATGTATTCTGTGTAACATCTGAACATGAAGTGGTCATATGCATGTCTTTCATGTAATGTCTGAACATGGAGTGATCATATGTATGTATTCTGTGTAATGTCTGAACATGGTGTGGTCATATGCATGCATTCCATGTAGTGTCTGCATGTGGTACTGCCATATGCATGCATTCTGTGTGACATCTGCAGGTAGTGTTATATGCAGGCATCATAGGGTCCTACTTTTGTGTCTGAGGAGCTCCCTGGAGGACCCCACAGCTGGGCCAGCAGAGAACTATCCCCTCCGGGGCCCTGCTGTGGTCCAGGTGATGTGGAATGGAGGTGTGGTGCGCTCTGTCAGCTCAGGGCCCTACCTTTGGGTCCGTTTGACTTCTCTGTTGCTGTGATGTGCATATTATCAGAACACGAAAAAGTCATGCCACTCAGGATTTGTGACTGACCACAGCACAGTTAGCAAAACCACTGGCCTGAGGATTTTTTACCCTTCCAGGATTTTGTAACTCTTACTTCTCTCTGATTCCTTGAAACAGTAACCATAGAGTATCCAAATAGTTGCCATGTAGGCTGCCTTCTGCCAACTGGAAATGTTTTTTCAGAAGCTCACACACCCTGGACAAATCCTTTCCTTTAGAATGAGTCCCTTGCCGTCTTTGCCCAGGAATTCCACTTCAGAAGAGGCTCCACAGAGCACTTGGAGAAGGCTTGCTTTGGCTTCCATGCTAGTGATTTTCATAAACCAAAATGTTTACATAGAATAAATATCCAACAAAAATTAAATTAAGTGTATCCATACACAGGAGTATATGCAGTTTTAACTTGGTAGCACATTTGCTTAGAGACTTTCATATAATATTGTTAGGTTAAAAATCCAGTTTCTGACTGAACTGCATGCATCACATGGCCCTGTTTTTGTAATAAAACTGCATAGATATTTACAGCTTATAAATAAATAAATACATATACATATATATGTATATGTATAAAAATATATCTGAAAGGACACAAACCAAAATTGTAAAAGCACTTATATCTGGCAGATGGGGTTATGAGTGACTTTTCACTTTCATTTTTAATATCTGTCTGAACTTTTTAGACTTTCACCATAGCCATACTTTATATTTCTTAAAACACAGAAATGAAAAGCTAAACTTAGGGAAGAAAGAACAATGGATCAGACTTTCCCATCTGACATCTGATGATAACTACATCATTCAGGCTGATTAATTAATAGATGTAGGGAGCATTTGCTAATCACTAAACTTGCACCTACTTTTTGACATTTTAATACAAAGTGGTAAGAACCACATTGCTTAGTGTGTCTGCTGTTTGGCCCAAATGGCTAGACTAAAAAACTGAGTTAATGTCATTCTGCATGCATTTTTGGCTAATATATATCACCCCCTATGAGAAGAAAATTATGGAAAAATTACTTCACACATTTTCTGGGCGGTGGACACTAAGGTTTCTCAGAGGAGGATGCCATTTTCTACACAGTGTTGATATCAAATGATTTTTGAATATTTACTACATGCATAGGATTAAGATGCAAGCTTTTCAGATAGTTCCTTGACCATTCCATTTCTGAGAATAAGACCTTGATTTCCACCAAAATGTTTAATTTGACAGAATACATTTTGGAAACGTCAAATGGGTTAGTTTAGGTCTAGCCTGCCATCATCCTGAGGTTTTATTCTTTGAGTTCAAGACCACTCCTTGGAATAGACCCCGAGACTGCCCCTTGGGGACTTGGAATATTCCCATGTGCTCAGCAAGTATGGGACGGGTTGGGCGAGGTGGTGTATAAACTCCATAATAATCATAGAAACTGTGTGTTTAAAAGCTGCCTCAAGTTCTGTGTATGATGGCATGGGACTATTCCTCCCACCATATGTGAGTTGGGTCCCAGGTGTCCTGGGTGACAATGGAATGTAGTGGCTAAAAGCAAGTCTTTGAAGTCCAACAGACACAGGTGTGAATTCTGACCCAGCTCCTAACCACCTGTACAGTGATGGACATTTAAAACCTCTCTCTGTAAATCTCAGTCTTTTATAAACATATTCCCTATATAAACTAAAAATAACATTCTAAGGTCCCCCCCAAGCTTCTGAATGGACTTCCTCCCCAGCCAGGGCTGTTTTGAAATAACCTGAGAGACTGTTTGAGGCCACGATGGGAAGTGGGGGTTGGACATGCCTCATGATACCTCTCTGCACTAACATCAACACATACCTTATGTCTGATAAGAAACATTTATGACCTATTCTCTCTGAAGCCTGTTACCTGGAGGCTTCATCTACATGATAATACTTTGGTCTGCGCAACCTCTTATCACAACCCAGACATTCCTTTCTATGGATTCCAGGACTCTGGATAAACTCTACCAATTATCAACCAGAAAATACTTGAATCTATCTAGAAGCTGGAAGTGCACCCCACCCCCATCCCCATCCCTGCTTCAAGTTCTCCCACTTTTCTGGACCAAACCAATGTATTTCTTAAATGTATTTGATTGAAGTCTCACACCTCCCTAATACATGTAGGATACAGTAAATTCCTCTTCAAAGTTTAGCCTGTTAACTTCCTTTAAAATTCAAGAGGGGAAAACCGTTAAGTATAATGAGTTCTGAGTTCCTCTTCAAAGAACCAATATGTCAGTATGTCCAGCTTCCCTGTTCTTTGTTCTCCATTTTAAAGTTTAACTTCCTCGTTCTTTATGCTCCCTTGCCCCGAGTTTCAGTAAACAACCCCCTTTTGACCTTTATACTCACATATTTAGAGTCCTTAGTCCTCCTCAGTCACCTGCTCTATAACCGTCCTTCCCACTGAAACTGCTCAAGCCACCACTTTGGCTCATATCCCTGCTCTCTTCAAAATAGCCAGTCGGAATTAGCTTAGACTGTGTGGTCCAACACTAGCCAATAGGGGAACAGTAGGGACTAGCTGCATTAGGGATTAAAACCCCTTCCCCTCCCTTGTCCAAGGTGCTCTCACCATTGCTCCATCCGCAAGATGCACCCTTCTATAGAAGTCAATTGCCTTGCCGAGAAAACTTTTGCCTGAGTGCTATTTTCACTTTGCGGCACCGAGCATTTTACTTCTAACATATATAAAAACAAGCTGCGCCTCAACCAACTTGAAAACACGTTCTCAGGCTCTCCTGAGGGCTGTGTCAGGGGCTATGGTCACCCATATTTGGCTCAGAATAAAGCTCTTCAAAATATGTTACAGAGTTTGACTCTTTTCATTGACACTTAGTTAAAAATGTCTGTCCCACGAGATTGTTGAGAAAAATGAAAGGAATTTGATAACCACACAATTGTCTGGAGTGAGAGAAACATTCAATGAATAGTAATTATCATCATCATTTTAGTGTTTAGCTGCTGCCTTTGTGATATTGTCGGAGTTGCTTGGTAAACACATGGGTGCCTCTCAGTTCTCAGAGAGCCTCACCTTTGAAGTAGCTGCTAGTAACAGAGGTTGTCTTCATATAATCAGATAGGGATCAGAGACAACTGATCTCTGGCCTCACAAACTCCAAGAATCTAAGACAGAAAGCCACAGGACCCTGTCTCTAAGAGGGGAGGTGGACAGCAGGAAAATTCACTGTGGGGTGTCTGACGCCTGGGAGTCAGAGAGCAGTAAAACAAAGGGTGGCTGAAGGCCTTCCCTGCAAACCAGAAACCAGTGTCTCCAGCTAGCCATGGGGTAAACCTGGGCTCCCAGGAGTGTCCAGGCCCAGGCACCTCCTCCTCTCTGTGATGGGGACGTCTCTACTTCTGCATTCTCATCAGCTCCTTCTGTCACTTAGTGTGTATACCAGGTGGTCCAGCGTGTCCCAGGGACTCTGACACACATGTGCTGACCCTACACATGTCCCTCTTCTCAGCAATCATTCCTCTGCTTCTTCCTTTGCCCTCTGATACGTTAAGTTATTAAACTCGTGTATCTTAGCCCTCTTTTTCAGGAGTCTTTAAAGACTGTTTCAGTTCTACTCCTCAGAACACTTCCGAGGTCCTAGGAGGACACTGTGCTTGCAGCTTGTGCCAGCTCCAAACTCACCACAGCTCCTAACCAGACGCCTCATCCTTGCCACTCCAGTCTGCATGGCAGTAGCGACTCCGCTCTCTCACAAGCACGAGGATCACCATGTTATTGCTTCTAAAGCCCTTAAGCTCTCTTTCAGGCGTGTTTCAAATGGGTATCTCCTCATACCGGCCAGACAGATGAGAGAGTCAGCTGCTTGGTGACATCCGCTTGTTGGAAGAGCACCACTAACGTTTCTACCAGCAAATCCATAACTTGCACAACAAATCCAAAATCAGCAACAGCTATTCCTTAGTTTTAGGTTTTATGTTTCTTCACAGAGAAACAAGAAATGGCAAATATCTATGAATTTCTGTTTAATCTGATGACAAATTAATTAACAATGATAAGCAATGGTTATCTGCTTAGATATGTAACGTAGGCATTGAAAGGAATATTTTATCATAACATGAGAACCACGGTTTTGTGTAAGTACAAAGAGGACATAGTCTTCACCCCACTGTGCTACAGATCAGGAATTTAGAGGTGGCACGGTTAAGGGGTTAAGCTACACGCACATCACGCAGCCCTGAGCTAGCGGAACCAGAAACACAGTCCCTAGGCTTAACAGGCTGTTCCACCTGCTCAGGTTAGATTTGTTTAAAGAACCTGCCAGAGGCTCCATCTGGAACAGCACCTCAGTCTCATTCATCTCTATCATAAGGTTCTGCATTCTGACCATTAGCCTGTTCCAACATTTCAGATTCTCCACCTATCATTAAAATAACTTTATTCCAACCTTGCCACTTCCAAATTAACAGTGACTCTTTCCTTATCAGAAACAAGCCATGATTTTGAGTATCACTGAAATAAAATAAAAATGTTTTACCTTGAGGTTTACTTCTCTCTAAAATCTAGTCAGAGGCTGTATATCCTGGTTTCATCATATCAGCACAAATCTTGAATATTTCATTTTCTAATCTGTCGTCCTTTTATCTCCTATTTTATAAATGCCCTGTTCTGTATAAATGGCCTGCATCTTATAAGCAGTATTGAATAGCTTGTTTCTTTTTCTAATCAACATGATTCTTCTACTCAACATCCATCCATCCATCCACCCACCCACCCACCCACTCCACTCATTCACCTATTCATTCTTAATTAAGCATTTCATTCATTTATTCCACACTGACTATGTTCCAGACAGTGTCCTGGGGATATGAAGATAGACGACAGACAGATAGACAGATAGATGGATTAGATAGATAGAATAGGTGATAGGTAGATAATCCATGGTCACTATCTTTAAGGTACAAAAAATTCTGTAGGCGAGTCTGAGATGTACCAACTTCTTATAATACAATAAATTATTTGGTGCAATCAAGCAAAAATAGGGTCAGGGATTTATGACTACTAAGCACTCAAGCCTAGCAGGTATTTGGATGCATATGTAATCACCAAATATGGGTCCCACTAATTCAATCGCCATTCACGCCTAACATGTCAAATATTCAGTAGGAAAGATATAAAAGAAAATAATTAGACTTCCTTAATAACTCCTTTGTCCACGAGCATGCATCCATTCTCGTGGTTTTCGGGGCAATTTTCAGACCCATTGGCATCACAAGTTTCTCCAACTAGACTGGATAATGGGTCATTCAGCAAGAAGCACTTTTCCTGATCCCAAAGTCTAAAAGCTCCGCAGCAACTGCCCTAATGAAAAATTTAATATCTCCCACTTCTCCCTTCTATTGCCTTTTTGTTTGTTTTTCACAGGAATCTATTTCTGAGTGTTTGCTGTAGGCAGATGCTTTCCTCATCTGATTACGAGAACAGTGTAGCCTGGTGGCTGCCCAGGGGGATGTGGCAGGCCAGGTCAGAGTCCACACATGCATGTGCCCATGTGTGTGGCGTACATATGCCGCGGGGCTCCAGGAACTGCTGGCGATCACAGTGAGCGGTGACACCGAGGCCTGTAATTCTATCTTTAAAATAATTTTTCCAGCCTAGAACCTGCAGTCCAGCTAGAATGAAATATACAGAAAATAGTCAGGATAGCCAAATCTATGTCTGAGCCTCAAGATTTAAAGACAATTTATATCCACAAATACATACTGCTATGTCTTTTTACCTTTCCATTTTCACAGCTAGCTGCCAATTTAAGTAAGCCTCCTTGCTTTAGTTAAGGGCTTTAGTAATACAATAATAATAACTTCACAAACAAAAAGAGATTCTATAAATCCTGAGTTTCACACCAGGAAACCACCTCAGAAAGCACTTTTGTACTAATAGCTATAAAAAAACAGTAGAAATCTGACTTAAATAATTTCTTTCCTTTGTGTATGTTTTGGGGAAGAGGTATTTCTGATTCTCCTTTTAACACATGCCTGTGAGGTTACAAACTGATGTCTTTCCCAGAAAATTGGAAATAAACATAATCAAAACTGTTGTGTAAAATGATCAATATTGATATAATTATTTTCTTCAAAAATCTCATACTTTCATCTTGCGGAGAGGATCTGAAATCTAAAATCTGAAAATATTTATTTCACTTAACAACAATCCTTTTTACTCTACATTCTTATTTTTTCTTTGACTGAAATATTCATGTCTCTGTTTCTCGTGGTCTCTCTTCCCCTCAGCTGTGCAGTTCGGAGGGTATCTTGGGGGCCTTTCAGTTCACAGTATGTCAGCAGCCTGGACCTGGTGGTCCACATTTTCCCATCAGCTCTGTGGGATGCACGTGGGTCCAGTTACCTCGGAGGGGTTGTGCGTGCATCTGAGAGGGAGGCAGCCTGGGAAGCCAGGGTGGCTTGCAGAAGATGTCTGCCGTTTGCAAAGAGCTAGCTGAGGCACCTGGCCTGTGTGAGTGTGTGTGCATGTGTGTGTGGGTGTGTGTGCACATGTATGGGTGAACATGTGTGTGTATGCTCATGTGTGTGTTTATGTGTGTATATGCACGTGTGTGTGATCATGTATGGGTGTGTACATGCATGTATGCTTGTGTGTGTTTATGTGCATGTAGGTGCATGTGTATGTGTGGGTATGCTCATGTGCATGTGTGTTTATGTGTTTGTATGTGCCTGTGTGCATGAACATGTATGGGTGTGTGCATGCGTGTGTGCTTATGTGCATGCATGTGCATGTGTGTGTGCATGTATGGGTGTGTGCATGCATGTATGCTCTTGTGTGTTTATGTGTGTGTGAGCATGTATGGGTGTGTGCACGTGTGTGCATGTTTATATGCATGCATGTGCATGTGTGTGTACGCTCATGTGCACATGTCTGTGTGCATGTATGGGTGTGTGCGCATGTGTGTTCATGTGCATGTACACGTGCACATGCTTGTGTGTGTGCGTGCATGAATTTGTGTGTGTGTGTGCACGCATATGCATGTGTGTTGAGGGGCTATTGCTCAGGAAGCCAGGGCCAGGGAAGGTCCTGGGTAGAGACAGCTTTCTAGGGGAAAGCCTTGTTCTAAGGCAGCATGGCAGTCTCGCAGCTGCGCAGCTGCTCCTGGGATCTGTAAGGACACAGAAGGAAGTTGGAGAGCTGGCCTGGGGCAGGTGGGGAGGCGTTAATGAGCATGCCTGGAACTCCATACCTCGCCTGGCAGAGGAGGCCAGGAGCTGTCCACTGTCTCCTAAGTAATGGCACAGACAGTGCTATGGTTTGAGGTTTGTCCTCTCCAAATCTCATGTTGAAACGTGATCCCCAGTGTTGGAGGTGGGGCCTGGTGGGGGATATTGGGGTCAGGGGGAGCCCCTCATGAGCGTCTTGGTGCCGTCCTCCTGGCCATGAATGAGTTCTTGCTCTGTGCCTTACAGTGACAGCTGATTGTTAGGAAGAGCCCGGCCCCTCCCACCACCTCTCCCACCACGGGATCTCTGCACAGGCAGCTTCCCCTCAGCCACGACTGAAGCTTCCTGAGGCCTGACCAGGTGCAGATGCTGGCACCACGCTTCCCGTACAGCCCTCAGAGCCACGGCTGAGCAAACCCTTCTTTCTACGTCGCCCAGCCTCGGGAGTTCCTTTCTAGCAGCACACATGGACTGAGCCGGGTGACATGAAGCAGCTGTTCCTGCCTCCTCCCGGACTCAGGTGCGTAGTGCGTGGAGGGTTGTGAGCGGGCACAGGCAACCACCCCGCTGTTTGCATCAGCAGCCCGCAGCTCCCACAGGTGAGTCCTGGCACACACACATCCCCTGCATCTGCATTTGCATTTGTTTATAATTATGTGAAACATAGAAAATAACTTATTTGTGCACAGCTCTGACTTCCAAACAAAACCTACTCCAGCTTTTTGGAAGCTTCCACATTTGGGGATGATATTAACCAAGTGACCACAGACGGGAGAGGCACTGTCCTTCTCTTTAACCGAAACTGGTCAGGAGCCTGAGGACTGACAAAGGGAAAAAATTCCTACAGCAACATCACCCCCACTTTCCTCAGTTTAAAAGTACAGTGCTGGGCTGGGCACAGTGGCTCACCTCTGTAATCCCAGCACTTTGGGAGGCTGAGGTGGGCAGATCATGAGGTCAGGAGTTCGAGACCATCCTGGCCAACATGATGAAACCTCATCTCTACTAAAAATACAAGAATTAGCTGGGTGTGGTGGTGAGTGTCTGTAGCCCCAGCTACTCAGGAGGCTAAGGCAGGAGAATTGCTTCAACCTGGGAGGCCGTGGTTGCAGTGAGCCGAGGTCACGTCACTGCACTGCAGTCTGGTGACAGAGTGACTCTGTCTCAAAAACAGAAGAAAAAATACAGTGCTCACCACAGAATCTCATTTCCAGTTCTTCATGGAGACCTGCTTCTTGTGCTTACGGCAACCTGATTTCTGATATGACTCTGCTAGTATTTTAAATACATGTCTAACTTCCTTTATAAAGACATTCTGATTCCTACATAGATCAGTGGTTTTGAGGCAGTTTTCTTTCCTCGTGCCTAGGATTGTGTTTTGATGATTTTATGGGGTTTGCTTATAGTAGCAACTCAGCAAACTGCCTGATGGTATTTAAAAACTTCTTCCTTCTTGATTTTCATTTTAAATCAAACAAACACAATAATCCACAAAACCTAAATTAAAATCAATGCCCTTAACACGTCTGGCAAGCAGGATGCTATTTCTGTTGTGAAAAGACTTGATATACATAACAGGATTATTAGAAAGTTAAAAATATAATATTGTGCGATGCTATTTGGTTTGCTAAGATGGGGTAAGACAGTTTATTAGAATAATTTTCTTCAGTTTGTTCACACCTCCCGTCAGAGGAGCAGGAGAGCCATCCAGCGTGAGACATTTGAAGGGGTGTTGGCAAGAACATCCGACGGACAACAGGGAGGAGAGTGGGCCAACTGCGTGGTCAGAAGCGGATGAGGGATGGGTCTTTGCTGTCGCTGACATTCACAAATCTATCATTCGGGATACACAAATTAAAATTATTCACTAAGCAAGAATGCCGTTGAACTGTACCTTATCAAATTCCTGGAGTCAGTGGAAAAATGCCAGGCTGATGTATCTGTGCAGTAAGAGACATATAACCCTGACTCCATCAATAACAGCCCCACACTTTACAGACTCCACTCTTGGAGCTGGCTGTGAATAACCTGAATGCATGGCAGCCTCTTGCCAAGCTCCTGCTCTGGGCTGTGGGCTATTCTCGCCAGTGACTGCGTCTTTGCCAACACATCTGAGTTTACTACATCGAAGCTACTGTGCGATACAGCAACTCCGCACCTCCCACGAGTGCCCGTGTTCACTTCCACCCAGATTTTTAAAGTGACATACCAAATACTGTTCCTCCATTTCTGGTTCCTTTCAAGCTGCACTGGAATCGATGCTTGGAATGCCTGGTGGCGTTTCCTATTTATGTAACTGATCCAATAGGCAGTGCAGGTGAATCTATGAGCAGTCACTTATGGAGTCCCTGCTGTATGTGAGGCTCTTGGGAAGGACTTATGGATGTGCCACAGTACTGGTGATGATAATGGTGTGAAAAGCACATCTTTACTTCTGTTTTATAGAGGTAAACTGTGGTACAGAATCTCACGTTACTCAAAACAAAACAAAAAAAAGTCTCAAAAAAGTGGTGGTCTAGAATCCCAGCTCTCTTCCTCACAGAACACACGTGGTCACGTTCCCTGTTCAATTCCCAACCCCACTGCGGTTTCCTCCAGCATTCAGTGTATTTTCTGTGTGTTGTTTTCAAAAAAACACCATCTAGTATTGTAGACTGGAAACTTACATCAAATGCTTTCATGCCTGTGATTTGAATCAGAGCAAAATATCCCTGGACACTGCCCCCGAAGAGTTAATTATTGGGGCCCCCACCGTGCGTGGTCAGCAGGTGTTTTTCTGTATGGGCAGGCACCAGTCCCTGAAGACAGACCGTCCTGGATGCTTTCTTGATGCTGCTTTCTCCCTCCAAGTCAGAATGTCTATCTCTAATTCCTGTACTGATTTTCTTTCTTTTAAGACACCAACAAAACCAGTATTAATAACAGCTCTTCACCCTCATCTTCCGAAAACATGGGAACCAACTCTCCTCCATGATTTCCTGTTTGGACCTTGATGGTCGCCGGCTCCCCAAGTCTGTTGATGGGGCCTTTGGTATGGGCTTCTGTTTGTGGAGCCTCAGAGGCCCATCCCCCTGTGCATCTGCCGAGTGCCGTAGCTAGGAAATTCAGCCCCTGGTTGACCAGGGGGAGGTGCGATCCCCTGTGGAATTGGAAAGTGGCCCCGTAATGATCAAGAATGGAACGTTTCTTCAGGGGACGTGACTACTGCTAATGGAGCCAGGCCTCTTCTCTCAGTTGGTCAATGGCACCTTCACTCTGAGCAGGTGGGGGCACAGTCAGGAGCCTGAACGTGCAGGTGCACCCAGGCCAGAGAACGGGGGATTCTTTAGGAACTTAGATCTTGATAATGAGGCACATCTCCACCCCTGAGGCTGCCTCATGTGTGGGCACCCAGCAGGGTCTGTAATGAGCCTGCTCTGAAATGAAGGGAGGAACCGCATGCTGCGTGCCACCCCAGGGGAAGGGCAGGGCAGGGGCAGCCTCCACCCTACTTGACTAAGATCTCATTAGATGTTCCTGCTTGGCCCCGGAGAGCAAGGAGCCAGTCAATTACTGTTGCTAGTGTAAACATCACCTTTTAATCACCAACCTGCGAGCTATGACCCCGGCATTGCCGCAGGTGAGTGCCCCTGGGAACGCAGGGCCACACTGAGCCCATCGTGGGGCTGTTTAGGGCCTCAAGGTCACGCCGGTTCCTGACTCCGGGATGCCTCCCAAGGGGAGCAGTGGGTTCTTGCCTTTGGCACAAAATACGCTGCCCTCAGGAATACCAAGATGAGTAACGATGTCTGAGCGTGATATTTCCAAAACTACGTTCTAAAGGACACTACGGTTAGAGGTTTAAAAGGAGTTTAGGAAAGACCTCATGCATATTCCATTTTCTCCCCGAGTAACATCAGTGTGTGAAACGCCCAGCAAGTCCTGTGCCTAAGAGAAGCATCCGCCCTCTGCCTCTGTCAGGGTTCGGGACCCTCCTGGCTCCAAGGAAGGCCAATCCGTGTCCACCACACACGCATTCTGAGAAGTGATTTTTAACACAATCATTTATGAGTGTTTTTGTAAATAACTTTCTGATTACCAAAACCATGACTACAGGATTTTAATTATCTGATGGATACACAGGATGAAGAGACTGAGTTTGGATGGCTTTGATGGGAGAGAGAGAGGGAGAGAGACTGATTTAGTCTCTAAGGGGACACACACTAGGGTTAAGAAGGATTAGAAGGCGATTTTCCTGCACTGAAATCTTTTTTTTTTTTCTCTGAGATGGAGTCTGGCTCTGTTGCCCAGGCTGGAGTCCAGTGGCACGATCTCAGCTCACTGCAACCTCTGCCTCCCAGGTTCAAGCCATGCTCCTGCCTCCGCCTCCAGAGCAGCCGGGATGACAGGTGCCCGCCACATGCCTGGCGAATTTTTGAATTTTTAGTTTCACCATGTTGGCCAGGCTGGTCTCGAACTCCTGACCTCAGGTGATCTGCCCGCCTTGGCCTCCCAAAGTGCTGGGATCAAAGGCATGAGCCACCATGCCCAGCCTCCTGCACTGAAATCTAAAGGCCAGAACAGCCCAGAGGCTTTCTGTGTTTCCACGTTTGCATTCCAATATCCCTTCCCGGCTGAGCAGGAGACGTTTTTGCTTCCTCCCGCCACGCTTCCTTCCTGGATGCCTCTGAAGCTACCTCCTCAGCAGATGAGCCCCGTGTTAGTTGGCAGAGATGAGGGCGTTCCCCGTTTTACCACGTGGCCTCATTTCCGGATGCTGTTACCCATGCCCGTGTCCAGGC
The DNA here is from genome assembly GCA_963574635.1 of Cheracebus regulus. Classification (NCBI taxonomy): domain Eukaryota; kingdom Metazoa; phylum Chordata; class Mammalia; order Primates; family Pitheciidae; genus Cheracebus; species Cheracebus regulus. The sequence continues at coordinate 47,936 of CAUYQU010034133.1, forward strand.
TCCCTGCCCAGGTGCCAGCCCCATCCCTGAGAGGGAAGCTGAAGAGGCGTCCAGATCTGGAAAGACTGACCGAGCCGGCACCAGACAGCAGCCCGCAGGCCACGTCTCCCCAGCCCGGGGGCCCGAACAGGATTTTGGTGACACACGACACCCTCTGGCTCCTGCTCTCATCCGTCGTGGCGACGGGGGTTCCCACGGTCACGCACGTGCGGGGATTCTGCTGTTGACGCAGACCTCAGCTCTTCTTTCCTCCCGCTGATGACGCGTGAGATGTCCTGAGACTCCATCGTAGCTGCTCACAAAATCTTTAGGCCAGAGTCAGTGTGATTCGCAGAGACATGAAATGAGCATTCGGCCAAACCTCCGTGCCGGCGCAGCTAAGTTCTTGGTAAACACAATATTCCGAGGAGATACTGAGATCCGCTTCCTCAGATTAAATGTATCTCGTTCTTAGATTTGCTTGGGCACTTTATGGCTTCTGCAAATGACAGCCTTGGCGCTGCAAAGTAATTCCACGCTGTCATATTTGTCTTTGGAAATTGTAACAAATTATGGTGATTTATAACATCAAACTCAACTCCCATTTTTCCCCAGACGGCAATGTCGCCGATGGCGAGATTCGGAGCCATCCATTTATCCCGGGTGGAAGCTGACAGCGACGCATGCTTCATCTGCCGCTGAGGCTCGGGGTTCCCTCGGGGGCCTCTGCTGACATAACTCCTGCCGTCCCGGGTCTGGCACCTCTGCTCACCGGCAGCCTCCTGTCGAACTGGGACTTTGCAGCGGCCGCCGGGGAGCCGTGCAGGCCCTGAGCCTCCTCGCCTCCACGCTGCCCCTGAAAGGGCACAGACGTTGAGAGCTGCTCTGCTGGGGCGCAGGCTGGGGTGTGGTCCGGGCCTGTCTGGGACTGCAGCCCTCTCCGGCCCCGGTCGTTTCCTTTCATTTGAAACGGAGGCAAGAGTCACACCTCTCTTCCATGGTTTCACAGACGACCTGGAACCGTGGCCTTTTAGGGTAGACAGAGAACATGGAGATCCTGGTCCAGCGACCAGGCCCCAGAAACACGGGCAGCGGCCGGAGAGTGCCCGGGGTCCCTCACAGCGAGAAGAGAAAGAGACCAGGCCCCCGTCTTGGTCTCTGCCACATGAGGACACAGGAAGCGCCATCTGCAAGCCTGGAAGAGCCCTCACAGCAGTTCTCACGGGACGCACCTTGGTCTTCAATTTCCAGCCATCAGAACTGAGAGATAAACATTTATCGTTTAAATCACCAAATCGACCATATTTTGTGATAGCAGCTGAGTGCGCCAAGACACCGTACCCCTGGCGCCACGTCGCCCAAACACCTGAGGCGCCTCCAAGGGCAGCACCTCCCGACAACACTGACGACCGGGAAGGCGGGTCTGCACGACGTCTCCACTGCTCACCCCACGTGTGGTATCCAGCCCCGGACAGCAGCCGCCTCCTTGCAGATTCCTCACCGCTCTAGAATCTAGCTTGTGGGTTTATGTTCTAAATGCTGTAACTGCGACTCTGGCTCTAGACAAGCAAAATGGTCCTAAGCAAAACGAGAAAACGAAAATTGCTTTTTTCAATGGATAAAGGGTTCCCTATTTAATAAATGGCGTTTGGAAAACTGGCTAGCCATATGCAGAAACTGAGCCTGGACCCCTTCCTTACACCTTATGCAAAAATTAACTCAAGATGGATTTAAGACTACAGCATAAGACCTAAAACCATAAAAGCCCTAGAAGAAGACCTAGACAACACCGTTCAGGACGTAGGCATGGGCAAAGACTTCATGACTAAAACACCAAGAGCAGTGACAACAAAAGCCAAAATTGACACATGGGAACTAATTAAACTAAAGTGTTTCTGCACAGCGAAAGAAACAATCATTAGAGTGAACCAGCAACCAACAGAATGGGAGAAAACTTTTACAATCTACCCGTCAGACAAAGGGCTAATATCCAGAATCTACAAAGAACTTAAACAAATTTACAAGAAAAAAGACAAACAACCTCATCAAAAAGTGGACAAAGGATATGAACCAACAAACATTTGAAAAAAAGCTCATCATCACTGGTCATTATAGAAATGAAAATCAAAACCACAATGAGATACCATCTCATTCCAGTCAGAATGGCGATTATTAAAAAGTCAAGGAATAACAGATGCTGGAGAGGATGTGGAGAAATAGGAAAGCTTTTACACTGTTGGTGGGAGTGTGAATTACTTCAACCATTGTGGAAGACAGTGTGATGATTCCTCAAGGATCTAGAACCAGAAATTCCATTTGACCCAGCAATCCCATTACTGGGTATACACCCAAAGAATATAAATCATTCTGCTCTAAAGACACATGCTCGTGTATGTTTATTTCAGCACTGTTTGCAATAGCAAATACATAGAATCTACCCAAATGCCCATCAATGATAGACTAGATAAAGAAAACACGGTACATAAGTATGATGGAATACTATGCAGCCATGAAAAGGAATGAGATCATGTCCTTTGTGGGGACACGAATGAGATCATGTATCCTCAGCAAACTAACGCAGGAACAGAAAACCAAACACCACATGTCCTCACTTATAAGTGGGAGCTGAACAATGAGAACACATGGACACAGGGAGGGGAACATCACATACAGGCCTGTCAAGGGCAGGGGGCTAGGGGAGGGAGAGCATTAGGACAAATACCTAATGCATGCAGGGCTTAAAACCTAGATGATGGGTTGACAGGTACAGGAAACCCTCATGGCACATGTATACCTGTATAACACACCTGCACCTTCTGCACATGTATCCTGGAACTTAAAGTAAAAAAGAAAAAAAAAATGCCTTTTTTTTTTTTAAATGGAAAGTTTGGAACTGCAAGCAGTAGCTCCTTCTAAAGCAAGGTAGTTACGGGTTCCAGTCCCAGGAGAGCTCCTGTAGGGGCTGGATGTGCTGCATGTGCCCTGAGCCCCTGCCTGCCTCACTTCCCTTCGCCCCTCGAGCCAACGCCATGTTCTTGCATGTGTCCAAGGAGCCTGGCAGTCTCCGCATTTGTGGCTATGGCCACGGGGGTCACGGGCCCCTAGGAAGGAGGGAGCCCACAGGTCTGTGCCGACAGGTGGGTGTCCTACAGGGGGCTTGATCTGGGACTGGTCAGACTGTGAAGCTCCTTCCAGAGCACAAGCCGGAGGGGTCTCCTCTGATCCCTCCTTCACCCTCTCCTCAATTTGCATTAGATGCAGGGGACCCAGGCCTGAGACAGGACGTCCCCGAGCATGTGGTCGAGGAGAGAGGAGCAGGCAGCTGCAGCAGAGTCCAGTGTGAGTTATCTCAGAGGACCAAGCGGCCCCGGAGGACGTGCCAGACGCGCTCCTGGCCCTGACCGGTGGGAAGAGTGAGAGGAGTGGAAGCCACAGGGCACTTGGAGGATGGGCGTCGTTCGTGGATGGGGAGTGCACTGCCCATGGACTTGGGCTGGGTGAGGGCACAGGAGACTGAGGCCAGGCATGCTGGGGGGCTCCAGGTCCTTCAGTGCCACGGGAACGCATCACACAATGTCGGGGCCCTGGGAGTCGAAGCCAGGAACTCAGAAGAAATCACGGCAGGACAAGCCTCTGCTGCCCACACCACCCGACCCTGGCTGCTGCGGTACGTAGTGGACACTTGGCTCTGTGCCTGGAGTGAGAGCGACCGGCTCTGCCTTCCCAGAAGTTCGCACTGCACAACGTGCGCTACCCACCCTCACCGAGGCCTCTCCGCCGTGCTGTGCGTCTCAGGGGGTGCAGGTGTCATTCTCATGACAGGTGAGGGGTCCCAGGCCGGAGAGGGCAGAGACCTGCCTGTTCCACGCAGCATGAACGTCAGCCCTGGGATGTGAGTCTCTGCGTCCTGAAGCCAGAGTTTCCTCTAGGAGACGGGAGCGGGGCGGGGAGGCAAGGGCAGAGCAGGTATAACAGAAACTCCAGGGGCAGCACTCCGGGTTCAAAGCTGACCTCAGGACGTGGCTGCTCTGGGACTATGTACCTTGCTTAACATTTCCTGAACTCTTTGTTTTTTAATTCAAAAATTTTTTTTGTCCAGCAATGCAACCGGGATGCCATCCACTTCCTCGTGAGCGTGAAGGAGCACAAGGTCCTTCTCCGCCTAAGCCTTGCGGGTGTTGAGCGCTCACTCCACAGCAGCTGGTGTTGTTTCCCCACGCCACAGTCTGGCCTGATGCAACCCATCGGCCTCCGCTGCGTGGCTGGCTCCTGAGGCTACAGAGAGAGGACACTGGGCCTGTGGGTGCTGAAGTGTAAGTTACCGCTCCAGGACTAGGCTAGCTAGGGTGGCCTCGTGTCCCTAAAACAGGAAACAGAACACAAGTGGCAAGGCAGAGGGTGCGCCGGAAATGGGGGAGGCCCACCGTGGTGCCTGGAACCCTGACGCTGCCCAGGAGAGCGAGTTACGGCCTTCACTTCTTGAGGGAATTTAGAGTGCTACACTCCTGTTTGACAATTTTGCTTTTATTTACAGGGGCTGGATCAAACGTGTATTTTACGTGATAAGTGGGAAGTGTCAAAATGAGCCACACATAAAGTGGTGACAAAAGAAATCATTTCAATAAAATTACATAATGTACAACAAAATCATAGAAACAGCCCCCATTAAATATGATTTGCATGCAACATAACATTATGCAATTTTTGACACTCTGCAGAGAGGTACTGGGTCGGAAGTAGCTATGCTTAGAAAGCAATTTGCAGAATTTCTGTTCCTTTAGTGGTTTGAAAGCAGTGCTAATTTTTTTGGTGGCTGACAAGTGAACAAAAACCAATAATTGAATAGTACCGTTTTACACAGAAGGCAAGCTGATAATTAGAGGTGTAACAGACAGTTTGGGTTTCATCTGAATAGTGGCAGCTCTGACTTGTTTATAAAATCTGGGAACCAAGTCAAGGCCTGATTCTCAGCACTACCACGAGAAAGCCGGATTTTATTTGCAGTTCCTTGTTCTTGGCTGACACGTGGGTTCTGGTACCTAAAGGGCAGCCTGTGGGCCCCGAGCTGAGCACGTCCACATCCGACTTGGAAAATGAAGAGGATTTCTTGGTGGCCAACGTGGTCAGGAGGAGAATGAAAATAAACTCAGTCTGTGCCAGCGAGGGTACGCCAGGCAACAGCCCCCAGCCTCCGGGCCTGGCTGCCTAGAGGATGAGAGGACACCTGAGTCTCACCTCGCCCTTGGAAGGCAGCGCCCCACTTGGACGCGGTTCAGACCCTGCGACCACAGCCGTCCACACCCCCTCAGACTTGGTTCAGACCCTGTGACCACAGCCGTCCACACCCCACTCGGACACGGTTCAGACCCTGCGACCACAGCCGTGCACACCTCACTTGGACGCGGTTCGGACCCTGCGACCACAGCCGTGCACACCCCACTCAGACGCGGTTCAGACCCTGTGACCACAGCCGTCCACACCCCACTCAGACGCGGTTCAGACCCTGCAACCACAGCCGTCCACACCCCACTCAGACAGGGTTCAGACCCTGTGACCACAGCTGTGCACACCCCACTTGGACACGGTTCAGACCCTGCGACCACAGCTGTGCACACACCACTCAGACACGGTTCAGACCCTGCAACCACAGCTGTGCACACACCACTCAGACGCGGTTCAGACCCTGCGACCACAGCCGTGCACACCCCACTTGGACGCGGTTCAGACCCTGCGACCACAGCTGTCCACACCCCCGCAGACACGGTTCAGACCCTGCGACCACAGCCGTGCACACCCCACTCAGATGTGGTTCAGACCCTGCCACCACAGCCGTGCACACCCTACTCGGACACGGTTCAGACCCTGCGACCACAGCCGTCCACACCCCACTCGGACGCGGTTCAGACCCTGCAACCACAGCCATCCACACCCCACTCGGACGCGGTTCAGACCCTGCGACCACAGCCTTGCACACCCCCTCAGACATGGTTCAGACCCTGCGACCACAGCCGTCCACACCCCACTCAGACACGGTTCAGACCCTGTGACCACAGCCATCCACACACCACTCGGACATGGTTCAGACCCTGCGACCACAGCCATCCACCCCCCACTCGGATACGGTTCAGACCCTGCCACCACAGCCGTCCACACCCCACTCGGACGCGGTTCAGACCC
>CAUYQU010034137.1:0-48283 GCA_963574635.1 Cheracebus regulus
TTTTGCACTGGTTTCTTCCCTTTTTTGTGGATTTATCCACCTGTCATCTTTGTAATTGCTGACTTTCAGATTGGGTCTCTGAGTGGACGTCTGGCTTGTTGGTTATGAAGTTTTCTCTCTTTCTTAGTTTTCCTGTGGCTGACGCCCCTTCCCCACAGAGCTGGGCCTTCCCGGGTTCAGCTGTGCTTGCTCTCAGTCCTCAGCGCTTCCAATTGCTGTTCTCCTTTTGGGAATGGGACCAGCCGAGCCTGGCTAAAAGGGCACCCAGTCCCGTATACTCTGCACCGATTAGCGCCGCGCCGGGGTGCCAGCAAAACAGCCGTGCCGGCCAAAAGAGTCACACTGGCAACCCCGGTGCTTCCTCTGCCGCGAATCTCCCAGAGTGTGGGCAACAAAAATTCGTCTGAAGTTGCGGCATCCACTTGCTCTCTGCGCTTTCACTGGGAGCTACAATCCTGAGCTGCTGCTAAGCGGCCGTCTTAGATCTCTCTCTGCCCGGTGACAAAGTTTTTCTGTTTCTTAGTTTTCCTTTGGCGGATGCCCGTTCCCCACAGAGCTGGACTTTCCCATGTTCGGCTGTGCTTGCTGTGACAAACACTCTCAGTCCTCAGCGCTTCCAATTGCTGTTCTCCCTGTGGGGATGGGACCAGCCGAGCCCGACTAAAAGGGCACCCAGTCCCGTACACTCCGCACTGAGAAGCACCACGCCGGGGTGACGGTAAAACAGCCACACTGGCCAAAAGAGTCATGCTGGTGACCCGTGGGGCTCCTTCGCCGGGAGTCTCCCAGTTTGTGAGCAACAAAAATTCGTCTGAAAGTGCGGCGTCCACTCGCTCTCTGTGCTTTCCATGGGAGCTACAATCCTGAGCTGTTGCTAATTGGCCATCTTGGATCTCTCTCCAACAGCCACTTTTTATCAGGCTCTGTGTTTGAAGCCAGGCACTGTAAATGCACGGTTTGATGTAATCCTCACACCACCCAAATGAGAGCTAGGTACCGGATTTTGCTTACTTTTCACATGAGCACGCAAAAGAGGTCCAGAAAGATGAGATGCCTGCACAGGGTTATTTGGCTAAAAAGTGGCAGGAACTTGAACCCAAGATGGTCTGCTCCCGAATTCGTGCACATACCCACATGGGGTGTCATTTCTCTCCATCGCAGAGCTCATCTTGTACCTAGTGGCCATGTGTGCTGGGCTGAGTTACTTGCTTTGAGCCTTCTACAGATGCGTGAGACATGAAACAGGCGTTTCTGGGGAGGTGGGAGGGAAGGAGTGAGGTTCCTGATGAAGCAGTGGGATGAGCAGGCCCATGAGAAGGAAGCTGGGATGGGACATGGCTCTGGTTGGCTCCCCGCTTGCATATGGGGATGAAGCACAGAGACCTGTGGCCTCTGGCCTCCTCTAGTCACCCCCACCACCCACTCTTGGGCTGCATCCCTCACCTGCATGGTGTCCCATGTGAGGGACCCATCCAGGCCTTAGAAAGTGCAGTTGATGAATGATCATCTTCATCCCCAGGACTGCACTCCTCATCAGAAGCATTTGGCTAATTTGTTGCCAGGTGGGGATGCAGAAAGGTTGACCAATCCTAGTGTCCAAAAGACTTCTTTGAGGTGGCATCTGGTGTGTTTGTCCTATTTTCAGAAGATAGTGGGCCAGGGGGTCCCATCCCTAGCCCAAGGACCATCACTATCATCTGCCTGTCCCCAAGTGGCACCTGGCCACCCAGCCTTCCCTGCCACATGACTGGGATTGCCTTTTCCCCTCATTTCTGGGGCACCCTGAGCAAGTTGAATCACCCATGGCAAGGTTAGTTTGTCTGTGCCAGGTCATGGTGCCATCTGCACCAGCAGCTCTCAGCTGCAGGTATGGGGCATAGGAGCACATTTATAAAACTCTGGCCAGGGTTTTTTTCCTGGTTCTAGGCAAGGTCTGGGTCCAAATTCCCCCCAGCATTGTTCCTTCATGCTTGTGCACACTTGGGAGTTACCAGTCGGTGCAGACGAACTTCCTGCATGCTCCGGGAAAGCCATCTTCGCTGGGCACTGGCTGGAAGCTGCACCACACCTTCTACCTGGTACTCAGAGCTCTAACACCACTTGGCTCGACAGTGAGAACATCGGTCAACACTGATCAACACTGAAGTGCCCCTGTTTGGACACCAGTCAAAATCCATCGGTCAGCAACAGCCTCAAAAAACAGCTGGGCTGGTGAACATTTCCTCAGTGTCCTGAGGTGTGGCCGATGCTGAGAGGCCTCACTCAGATCCCCCTTCCAGAACAAGCCTGAGGCTCAGCTGTAAGGAGTGTAGTCACCACAGCCCCCAGCTGAAGCATCTTTAGGGTCTTGAGCTCTAGTGGGGTTTTTTGTTTTTTTTTTTTGACATCTTTACTGAGCTATAGTTTACCCCTATCATGTGTCCAATTCAATAGAGTTAGTATACTCAGAGTTGTGTCACCATCAACACAATCTAAGTATGGGACATTTTCATCCCCTAAAAGGAAACCCTGTACCACAAATAGTCACTTCCCCATCCCCAGCTCCCAGCCCTAAGTAAGCACTGATGGACTTTGTCTCTATAGATTTTACTACTGTACACATTTCACAATATATGGTTCTCCAAGTCTCCACCTGGGATAAAAAGAAAGATGACTTCACAGGATTGTCTTAAGGACTAAATAAGATAATCCATAGAAAGCACTTAACACATAATGACACAGAATATCTACAAAGACCAACGTGCCAGGCTGCCTTCACTTAGCCTGATGTTTTCAAGGTTCACCCAGACTGTCGCTTGGATCAGAACCTCATTCCTTTGTGCAGCCAAACAGTGTTCCATTCTTTAGACCTATCACATTTCATTTATGCATCCACTAGTTGATGGACTTGGTGGACTTCTATTTTTTTTTTTTTTTTTTTTGAGAGAGAGAGTCTCACTCTGTTGCCCAGGCTGCAGTGACACAATCATAGCTCACTGAAGGTTCGACCTTCTGGGATCAAGCGATCCTCCCACTTCGGCCTCCCTAACAGCTAGGACTACAGCACATGGCACCAAGCCCAGCTAATTTAAAAAAAAATTTTTTGGCCAAATGTGATGGCTCATGCCTGTAATCCCCACACTTTGGGAAGCCAAGGTGGGTGGATCACCGAAGATTGGGAGTTCAAGACCAGCCTGACCAACGTGGAGAAACCCCATCTCTACTAAAAATGCAAAAATTAGCCCGGCATGGTGGCACATGCCTATAATCACAGCTACTCGGGAGGCTGAGGCAGAAGAATCACTTGAACCTGGGAGATGGGGAGGTTGCAGTGAGCTGAGATTGCGTCATTGCCCTCTGGCCTGGGCAACAAGAGAGAAACTCTGTCTCAAAAAACAAACAAGCAAACAAACAAAAAAACACTGCCCACCGTGGCCTGCCAAAGTATTGAGATTATAGGCGTGAGCCACTGCACTGGTCAACTGATGGACTTTTAACCCAAACTTATGAGCCAAGGTCACACTCTGTGGTGACCCTTGACCAAAGACTAAGCGTGACCGGGGTACCAGGGCCTGGCATTTCTGCTCAACGCAGCCCTGTAAGGGGCTGTCAGGGCCTGTGCCAGGTCTGCCACATGAATGATCCCTGGCTCCTCACCCACCTTACTTTGAGCTCTTTTCCTGGTACAGGTGTGCCCTTCCCATTAACTCCCCTTCACTCCTGATCCCATCTCAGCATCTGCTTCCCGAGAGCGCATCCAGACAAGGTGCTTAGTGTATAATATAACACAGAACCCACGTGGGCCTATGCACCAGTACTCTTCTATCAGGCCTCCGTGAGGCCATTTCATCCTCATCACAAGCTTGAGATGCAGTGGGTGTCATTAGAACAGATAAGGAAACTGAGGGACAGAGGAACCCATCAAAGTTCCCCGGCCAGAAGCAACGGAGCCACGACTCAGAGCCCAGGTGGCTTCTCCAGCATTAGTGCCCTCGGTCACAGCACTCCATTGCGAAGCTGCTGGAGAAAGAAGGGAAGGAGGGAGGCCTTGGCTTCCCAGTGCTTGGCTCAAGCCACCAGCCCTGGATGCATGTATAGCTTTAGCGCCCCAGGGCTGCGCTGTAAGGCCCAGGTTCAGAGCCAGCTGGAGTCAATGTCATCTTTCTCCACCTGCAACACATCAGCTGGAAGAGATTCGAGGCAGGAAACATAGCAGATGCTCTGCCATGGAGGCCCACCCACGTGCCTCTGCTTGCGACCTGACTTGCCATCCGGTGGCCCCACAGGCACGGGTCTGAGAGCAGGGTGTGCAGAACCAGGATCCGTAGGTCACCTCAGGGACACATGCATCTCCCTGTCATAGGTCACTGGAAACGGGGGAGTGGAGAGATGGGTAGGTGTGCTAATTTTGAGGTTTCCTTTCTCAGAGTCAGTCTCCATCAGTGACAAGTGCTGCTTTAAAATCTGTCTCTGGTGAAAAGTTACATAAGCACATTCCAGTGTTCCCCTGCCATAGCACTGTCACTACCCACCACCAGATTCCCCAGCCTCGGCTTCTCTGCTATATATCTATATCTATATCTATCTATATAAACGTGCTGCAGAGAAACGTGTGTCTTAACCTTTTCTGCAGCTAGAGCTTTTCCATGAACCCCTGTGTTTCACTCGTCGGTTTTACTTTTAATCCTTTGCCTTCCATTAATCAGCACCACAAGTGTTTTGTTGACACTTCCTGCCTGCCAGGCACTAAGTAGTAAGCATGTGACATGCATGTGCTGTCTTACTTAATCTCGTGAGAAGTACGCAAGCCCAGTACTGTGATCGTGCCCACTGTGAGGGTGCAAAGACTCAGGCCCCGAGAGGTAGAGTGTTGCCTCCAGGCTGGACTACAGGGCCATGTGAATCTAGGACACTCCGGTGGCTCTAAGTTCTCAGATGTAAAATAATCTTGCTTTGTTCCCTAAAGCTGGCAGAGCCTTTCTGAGGTCTCCAGTGAGGATCAGGAAACGGACAGTGAACCTGCCGGGACTCAGGCTGGCTAGCAGGCAGGGCTGGGGTTGACCCTACTTACACTCCCCTACCCTCCCAGAGCACTGGACCCCAGCTCAGACTCTTCTGTGTCCCCCCTTACGTAGGGGGTGTGCCAGCTCCCTGCAGGGGTGGGACCAACTCTCCAGGGTGCCTCACTAAGGACCGGGAGCATAGCTTCCTCCCAGTACTAAAAATAAATTCCACAGATTCCAAAAGACCCTTTCTTCACAATCACAGCTGCCTTGCCTAAGGAATCCGACACCGTGGTTGTTAAACCCACACTTTAATTACTCCAAAATTATGTTAAATCCTTGCATAAATATTGCAGTGGCATCTTCTGAAGAATTTCATTACAGTAAGTTGGGTTGCCGCCAGAGCTCTCCACGAAAAAGTAAGAGGAGAATAGACACGTGCCAGAAAGAAAGGATAGATACTGTTTTCAAAATAAGAAGGCAAGGAGGTCATCCTCTGTCAGAACACGCAGGTGTCAAAGAGAAACGGTCTCATGATAGCGGAAATCTCCCATTTTACAGACTGAAGCAGAAAAAAAAAATACCCTTCAGCCCTCTCATCTGATAGGATTCACTTCTGGAAAAACCTAAATCTGATTAAATATTAATAAGCAGTGGTATTAATTAAGGGCGAAGAGTCCATCAAGAGAACCCCAATATGTTTACAGTGTCCCCAGGAAACTGGGAAAATTCACAATCAAGTGTGTAAATGTTCTAAAAAAGGGTCCTGAATATTTTATGAATATTTGTCATAAAACAGAAATAATAACCACTATGCAGAGCTATTAGAATTAATATTTATGCTGCCCGCCATGAAATATTCATGGGGACAGAGAAAGGGGGGCCGTAAGACAAGAATTAATTTACATTGGGCTCGGTTTACCCGCTGGCTTGATGTTTAAAGACGGTTGACAAGCCTCCATATGAATCCGCCAGTCACTTCCCGCAGTCTGCGGAGTGGAGGGGGTGGAGACGGGTCCGGGCTGCTGACAGCTCACAGATTGAGTTTCTGACAGCCCTTAAAAAACCTAAACGGCCCCCCACCTTTTTTCCCTTCTTCCATTGCCCAAGGCGCTCTGTTCTGCCACCGTTCATCCGATCTCCCCTTCCATCTGCTGAAATTAACGAATTAATGAGTGCGATATGCTTTACGGTGGGGCCCTATGAATGTTTACAGGCGATTAAATTATAATGCGGGGCAGCTGTATAATTCATGAACCAATTAAAGGAAGTGTTAGTTGATTTGATGGGATGAGGACGTACAAAATGCATTTAACTAATGGGGAACCGCGGGCTGCCCAGGGCCGGCTCCCTCTCTCAGATTACGCGGCTAATTGCTCGACTTTACGGGGCTGTCACAGATAGCCATGCATATTTCATTGTTCTCAAATACTTCAATTGTGTGCGTCCGTGTCGCGGCTGTAATGTGGAGAAGGCCGGCCAAACTTGAGTGTAGTTACAGTGCCCGAGCTGGGCCCCGGCAGGAACCTGAGCTCCAGAGTCGGGTGTCTGGGCCATTAAGGTGATTAAAAAGGCTCAGCATGCGATCGCCTTTTGTTTTACTATGTTCTCTTCAGGACACTAATTCCGGACGCTGACTTCCTGACAGCCGAGACACTGGGGCCCTGATCCCTTTCTTTCCGGGGAGGCCGGAGGGGAGGTCCTCAGCCCCTTGTATTGTTCACACCCTGTATGCCCTGGAAGATCAATGTCCCGAGTGCAGGGGTCCCTCAGGACAGTCCCCAAGCTAAGGGTTTCCCTCAGGTCTGACTTGGTGCATCTGCACAAGGTGGCCACTCGGAGCTTCTTTAAATGCGGCCTAAACTTGGACCCAAACCTGACGCTGTCATCAGCTCCTTGAAGTATGTTTGGATGGAAATCACCAGAGAAGAGCAAATGCATCCTCCCCAAGAAAGAGCAAAATTATCCTGGTGCTCAGGAAACAACAGGATGCTTCCAGAATTCTGTGAGCCTAAGGACAGAGGAGGTGAAGGTGGCTGACTTCCCAGACACAGCAAAGGGGATGTGAGTTTCGGGAGAAGCTGCCTTCAACCAGCAATTCGAGGGCACTCTTTGTGGAGCACAGCGAGCTGCATGAGATCATCCGAGCCGCGCAGCCAACCAGTCAGTCCTCTGAGATGGTTCTGTTCTCTCTTCGAGCTTCCAAGCCAAAGTCTGGAATTCACCTGAGCTAAGCACATGCACGTGCACACGCACACACACACAGACATACACACGCAAAACAAATTAAAAGCCCTGTGGTTATCACCTTCAATCCTGTGGATACCTACAAAAGCATTTCTTTTACTTCCACTTTTGTGAGTAGGGCCTGGGCAGCAGCCAGGGCTGGGGCACTGGGGTCTGCACTCCCAGGATCAAGGCTCACACCCTTCTCCAGACACCATGGCTGTGTGGCCGAGGGCAGCCCCAGCTTCCCCCATTTAAGAGGCCAGGGATGGCAACAGGTGAGGAGGATTAAAAGCACTAACCCATGGGCTTAGTATTGAGGCTGGCATGTAATGCTTACCCAATTTAGTTAGCCAATACTATTCTCACATGATATTAGAGATTCCAATTTGTGCAGCAGAGAGACTATGTTCATCACTTTCTCTTCCACAAACGCACATGACAGGAGGGGTTAGCTTCCACCCCTTAATTGCAGTGGACACTGTGCTGTCAAATTAAGCAACCACTGAGGGCTACAAGAATGCCTTGTGGAGGCAGCAGAATAGATCCAGGTGCAGAAGGTTGCAGGAACACAGGGACCACAAGTGAGAAGAGCGCTCAAACAGCCTCCACTTCAAGGGTGAAGGAAGGGCCAACCGCACATTAAAAGAAAGTCAGTTCACTTGGTCTAAAATATTTAACTGGGGCCTAATTTAAAATTAAGTAACAACTAGTAGTCAAGCTGGGTTTAATGCATTCTGGTTTAAAATAAAACCAAACTATCATTTATCAAATACAACTGCCTAAATATTTTACAGTTGTTACCTTATATCATCTTGCAAAGTAAACAGTATTCTCAATGCATGAATGGGAAAACTGAGGCTCAGAGGAGCCAAGTATCTTGGTTCAGAAATTTCTTTTAAGCAAATATTTGTGCAAGTGTAAAGATACACAGACAAGATTTCCCCATTGCTGACTTCTTTTTTTTTTTTTTTTGTCTTTTTTCTTTTTGATATGGAGTCTCACCCTGTCACTAGGCTGGAGTGCAGTGGCGCGATCTCAGCTCACTGCAACCTTCACCTCCCAGGTTCAAGAGATTCTGACTCAGCCTCCTGCATAGCTGGGAGTACAGGCACACACCACCACACACCCAGCTAATTTTTGTATTTTTAGTAGAGACGAGGTTTCACCATGTTGGCCAGGATGGTCTCGATCTCTTGACCTTGTGATTTGCCTGCCTCGGCCTCCCAAAGTGCTGGGATTACAGGCATGAGCCACTGCACCTGGCTTTTTTTTTTTTCTTTTTTGAGATGGAGTCTCATTCTGTCACACAGGATGGAGTGCAGTGGTGCAATCTTGGCTCAACTTCAACTTCTGCCTCCCAGGTTCAAGTGATTCTCGTGCCTCAACCTGTAGCTGGGATTACACCACACCTGGCTATGTTTTTGAATTTTTAATAGAGACAGGGCTTCATCATGTTGGTCAGGCTGGTCTCGAACTTCTGACCTCAAGTGATTGCCCACCTCGGCCTACCAAAGTGCTGAGATTACAGGCATGAGCCACTGCACCCGGCCTGAAGTACTTATAATAGCATAAAACTGTATGTAGCATCTATGTCCGCACATGGAGGGAGTCAGAACCAATTGTGGCATACTCACATTTCGCAACTTTTGAAAGAAATGAGGCTGATCTGGAGTGTAGACATTGGAGGGAAGTCCAAGACACAATCTTAAGTTTTTTTAAAAAAAATGTTATAGAATGGCACGGATGATCTGAGCCTGCCTATGTTTCACAAGAGACGGGAATCTGGAAGGACACCTGCCAAACGGGTCATAATGATTATTTGGTGGGAAGGGTATGGGTTGGGGGGGAATAAAAGGGGCTTTTTACTTTTGTTTTGAAATTTTATTTTATTATTATTTTTTGAGAGAGAGTCTTGCTCCGTCACCCCGGCTGCAGTGCAGTGGCATGATCTCCGCTCACTGCAGCGTCCACCTCCTGAGTTCAAGCAATTCTCCTGCCTCAGCCTCCAGAATTGCTGGGATTCCAGGTGCCCTCCACCACCATCCCCAGCTATTTTTTATTTTTATTTTGTAGAACTCTTGACCTCAAGTGATCTGCCTGCCTTGGCCTCCCAAAGTGCTGGGATTACAGGTGTGAGCCACTGCACCTGGCCTTACTTTATATGTTCGGTTTTGTTTTTGGTTTTGTTCTACAATGAGACTGTACTATTTCTACAGTTAAGAAAAACACTATAAAATCACTGGCCAGGCATGGTAGCTCATGCCTGTAATCCCAACACTTTGGGAGGCCGAGGTGGGCGGATAGCCTGAGGTCAGGAGCTTGAGACCAGCCTGGCCAACATGGTGAAACCCTATCTCTATTAAAAATACAAAAATTAGCCGGGAGTGGTGGCAGGCACCTGTAATCTCAGCTACTTGGGAGGCTGAGACGGGAGAATCGCTTGAACCAGGGAGGTGGAGGTTGCAGTGAGCTGAGACCGTGCCATTGCACTCCAGCCTGGGCAAGAAGAGCAAAAGTCTGTCTCAAAATAAAATAAAATAAATAAATAAAATCACAAGAAAAGATTTATTGTTAAGAAAAAATATGGGGCCGGGCGCGGTGGCTCATGCCTGTATTGCCAGCACTTTGGGAGGACAAGGCGGGCAGATCACGAGGTTAAGAGATCAAGACCATCCTGGCCAACACGGTGAAACCCCGTCTCTGCTAAAAAATACAAAAATTAGCTGGGCATGGTGGCACGCCCCTGTAGTCTCAGCTACTCAGGAGGCTGAGGCAGGAGAATTGCTTGAACGCAGGAGGTGGAGACTACAGTGAGCTGAGATTACACCACTGCACTCCAGCCTGGCACCTGGTGACAGAGCAAGACTGTCTTAAAAAAAAAAAAAAGGAAAAGTATGAATTTGCAGCTATAGGACCAACATAATGGTGATAACACATAAGTCTGGACCAAACTTTCTTATGTGCAAATCACACAAGGCACAGATTCAAAGCTTCATGTGTCTGAGCACTGGCCTCAGTCTCTTATCAACCCTCCACATCATTATGGAATCGGAATTCCATTTGAATAAGAATGGGCAGACTGGGGACAAGGACACAGCAGAAGTTAGCCACTGAGAAGGACAAGCTGTGGGATGGCCTCTTGCCAGGTGCCAGCATCCCAGGTGCCCAGGTGCAGGAGGGCTCAGGCGAGGAAATGTGACTAGCTCAGTGCAAATCAATGCTTCTGGTTTAAGAAAATCAAATGATGTTCATTCATTTATTCAACAAATATTTACCCAGGGCTCCTATGTGTTAGTCCACTGGCTACCCTGGGAACTACTGGATTCCGTAGAGAATGAGATTGAATGAGCCAGGCACACAGGAAGCTGTACCCTCCCACAGCTTACCACGTGTGTTTAGATACAGATGGTTACCATCTGCCTGTGGTACTTGGGGTTGATCTCAAGATTAAAAAAGAAAAATATCACGCCTATAATTCCAGCACTTTGGGAGGCCAAAATGGGTGGATCACGAGGTCAGGAGATTGAGACCATCTGGTTAACATGGTGAAACCCTGTCTCTACTAAAAATACAAATAATTAGCTGGGCGTGGTGGCACATGCCTGTAGTCCCAGCTACTCAGGAGGCTGAGGCAGCAGAATTGTTTGAACCCGGGAGGTGGAGGTTGCAGGATCTCAGAGGTGAGCTGAGATCTCGCCACTGCACTCCAGCCTGGGCGACAGAGCAAGACTCCGTCTCAAAAAAAAAAGAAAAAAGAAAAAAGAAAAAGAAAAAGAAAATATGTACTATCAAAAGACCAGTTTGCAACTGGCAAAGGGACGGGATATACAAGTTGTTTGGTAAATATGGTTTGGACAAAGAGGGTGAATCCACACTAATGTCTTGGATGGGTAATTTTTCTGATGAAGGGGCTAAGTTGTTAAACAGCTAATATTTACAATGTTTTTCACAAGCTAACCATGTTATATAACATAATTTCATGCAATCTTCTCTCTTTGTAGGAGCTAGGCACAACTACCATCCCCTATTTGATAGGCGTGGGAACTGGGTCTCAAGGAAGTTATCGAGCTTCTCAAGGTCCCATCCCTAGTAAAGGCAGACTCTGGGTTCAGGTGCTGGACACCCTGGCCTGCCATAACCACTGGGCACCACTGCCTCTCTGGATGCTCTTATGCAAGGTACCTCGTAAGGTGCCCTGGCTCTTCAGGTGCCCTGTGCCCGGCACTGTGTGAGGATACACAGGATACCTCTCACTGCATCTTCATGGCAAGCCTGGGGCGTAGGTGTAATTGTCACCCTTCATCTTATGGATGAGGCAGCTTGCCCTGCTATCATCTGGTGAGTGAGCCGGAAGAACTCGAGACCCACAGCTGCTGGACTCCCACATCCAGGGTGGGAACCGCTGGGCTGCATTGCTGCTTCCCACATGCAGGGACTCTCTTAAGTGCTCCATATTTACTCGTTTTTTTTTTTCTTGAGACAGATTTGTTCATCGCTAATTTTTATTTAAATTGATGTGAAATTCATGGAACATAAATTCACTATTTTAAATTGTGCAATTCAGTGGCATTTAGTATGTTCCCAACGTTGTACAACCATTGCCTCCATCTAGTTTAAAAACATTTTCCCCACCCTAAAAGGAGACCCCATCTTCCGGAAGCAGTCACTCCTGAACCCCCTCGCCCCAGCCCACAGCAGCCATTCCCCTGCAGCTGTCTCCAGGGATCTACGTGTCCTGCACATTCCATATAAATGACAACACACAACCTATGACTTTCTGTGGCTGGCTTCGTCCATCTAGCATGTTTCTGAGGTCATATTTACTCTTCATGAACAACCTTCTGAAGTAGTTCTATAACTAGCCCCATTTCACAGATGAGAAAACAGAAGCTCACAGGGAGGAGGAAGGTGCCGACGGCTGAGACGCCAGAAGCACAGCCAGATTCCAGCCAGGTCTACCTGATTCAAGAGCCCATCCCTCCCCCAACTCTGATACCTTCCCTTTTGCTTTTGATTCTTTTTCTTTTTTTTTTTTTTATATATTTAATTTGAACCTTTTTTTTTCTTTTTTAATTTCTTTTTTCCAAGAACTATGCTTTCGATTATTGTTTTCAAGATGGACTGACGCAACGGTTCCCGCCTGCTGGGCTCAGGTCTTGGGTGACAACTGCTCACAGACCTCGCTCCCCTCCACTGCCCCTTGCTCCTGCCTCCTGGCCACATGGCCTCCTTGTCACCCTGGAGCCGACTCGTCCACCCCTTGGCCTAGGATGTTCGTCCCTCGGCTGGCCAGGGCTAGCCCTCACTTTGCTCAGGACTCGGATGTTGCTGTCTCCCGGCCTGAGTGGAGAACAGCACCCTGTGTCTCTCACGCTGCCTGCTTTGTCCTCCTTACAGCCCTCCCCCGGGAGAGGACACACGGACTTATGTTTACTGTCTGCCCCGGCACTGCCCCTGAAGGCGTACAGTGCGTCTCCACTGCTCTCCGCACACTTGTCAGCACCTAGAACAGCACCTGGCACACAGTAGATGCCCTGTAAGTGTTCACTGACTAAATTATGTTGCCTTCAAGAATCTTGTCCTCAGAAGGGAGGCAGGCTCTTACAGGGATGGATTGGAGCTGAGGGCAGTTGAAGGAATGAGCAGGAAAGCCCGCAGCCAGGAGCCCTCAGAGCTGACACTGAGAACAGCCACTGCTGCAGGAGGCCGTGGGTCCGGCTGTTGGGGTGGGCGTGTACTCGCCATCCTTTTATGACTTTCTCAGTCTTCCTTTCCTTGAGATACTGACAGCACACTTTTATTGAGTTTCTGCCATGTGTAGCCATCTGGGGGAGGCCTGGGAGGCCGTGATGCACCAGGCTTCTTGGTCTCTCTGTGCCCACCCCTGAACCGGCCTCTCTTCCTTCACCGCTTCTCATGGCCTCTGTGACCCAGGCTGGAGTGCAATGGCGCCATCTCCACTCACTGCAACCTCTGCCTCCCAGGTTCAAGCGATTCTGGGATGACAGGCGTGCATCACTACACCCGGCTGATTTTTGTATTTTTAGTAGAGACTGGGTTTTACCATGTTGGCCAGGCTGGTCTCGAACTCCTGACCTCAGGTGATCCACCCACCTTGGCCTCCCAAAATGCTCGGATTACCAGTGTGAGCCACCGTGCCCGGCCCTCTTCATTTCTTCTACACATCTTTCTGTCTTGCATGGAGGCGGCAGGGCCAACAGGAGACACACCTCTGTGGCCTTCCCAGCACAATTCTAAGAACTTCCCTGAATATTCCAACTCTGGGACATCCCCTCTGAGCTTTCATTCCAGGAAAAGCATGCTTTCTTCTCAAATTTCAATATAGGATCGGAAGCTCTTACTTGTGGACTAGCAAAGATAAGGGTTCAGATTCTAGCACCTCAAACAGGACTCCATCTGGTGAATCCCACCAGGATGGGAGCTCCCCCACGAGGGCAGCTTCAGAGAGACGTTCCCTTAGACTCCCTGCCCTCCGAACCTGCACCTAACTTCAGGCTGCATCCAGAGACACTAATGGAAATTAGGTACAAATTGTAGCCTGGACTTGACTCTGCAATTGGAAGAAACCTGGATTTGTGGGGGTAAAGGTCACTGCCTGGAAGGCCTGATCCAGAGGCCAACCCTGTGGCTTGGCCAGGCCAAGAGAAGCCTCCCCTAATTGCCTACGGAAAAGAACCCAGGGTTAAACTGTTTATCTGGGTTATGCTCCCAGGTTAAACTTCTTAAGTGAACCGACCCAAGGAGGTGAAACCTGAATTTCTAGATAAAGTTTTTCCATGTCTTTGGCCAGGTACACAGGACTGCAATTTAAAACTTCTGGGTTTTAGGCTGGGTGCTGTGGCTCATGCCTATAATCCCAGCACTTTAGGAGGCCGAGGTGGGTAGATCATTTGAGGTCAGGAGTTCAATACCAGCCTGACCAGCATGGTGAAATCCCATCTCTACTAAAAATACAAAAATTAGCCGGGTGTGTTGGTGGGTGCCTGTAATCCCAGCTACTCAGGAGGCTGAGGCAGGAGAATTGCTTGAATCCTGAAAGCAGAGGTTGCAGTGAGCTGAGATAATGCCAGTGCACTCCAGCCTGGGCGACAGAGTGAGACTCCAACTAAAAAACGAAAACAAAACCCAACAACTTTTGGGTTTTGCTAGTTGTTTGTGAATTAAATCTATTATTCCCGCAGAGAAGCCTGTGACATCCTGGTGGCATCTACCCCCAGGGCCATCACCCTGCGATAACCCTGGTCTATGTGTGAGGACTGATGAGTGCAAATGCTCTCAAAGGTGTACTGTGCAGCCAACGACAGTGAGGCTAGGGGCAGTGTTTGTGGACGTGGTTCATGGTATATGCCGTAGAAGAAAGGGCTGTGGTATGATGGGTGCAATTAAGACCCTGTTTTTATTTTTATTCTTTATTTTTTGAGATGGAGTCTCGCTTTGTCACCCAGGCTTGAGTACAGTGTTGCAATCTGGGCTCACTGCAACCTCCACCTCCTGGGTTCAAGCAATACGTCTGCCTTAGCCCCACAAGTAGGTGGGATTACAGGTGTGTATGCCACCACACCCAGCTAATTTTTGTATTTTTCGTAGAGATGGGGTTTCACCATGTTGGTCAGGCTGGTCTCAAACTCCTGACCTCAAATGATCTGCCCTCCTTGGCCTCCCAAAGTGCCAGGATTATGGGGATGAACCACCATGCCCGGCCAAGACCCTGTTTTTATAGAGTAGTTTTTAAAATGTTGGAATAGACATATACCCAAATGTCAACATTTATTATCTTTGGGTATTGGAAATATTTTTACTTAGCTATGTTTTCTAACTTTTCTACAATAAGTAGATGCCCTGTGTAATAAAATGTGTGAAATAACCACCATCGCCACACCCCACCCCCACCTTGTTCCTCCAGTGGCTTCCCTTCCCCCAGCTCTCCTGGAATAGTCCTGGCTGTCCCTGGCCCAGGACATGGGCGCTGGCTGCCCCCCACTCACCCCGCCTGCAGAGCTCTTCCTCCCTCCTCCCATGGCTGGCTCCTTCCTTCCATTCAAGTCTGAGCCTAAACCAGCGCTCCTTGGAGGCCCCTTCCCCGGCCAGCACATCTAAACCAGTCACCTTGTCCCTACTTGATCATGCCATGGCATTTTAACTCCACATAAAGCATTTTGTCCTAGCAGATATTTCTCCTCCACTTATTTGTCGAATGTCTGCCTCCTCCTATGGGAATGTTTTGCTTGTTTCTGTGTAGCCCCAGCATGTGGAACGGTGCAGGGCAAAGAGAAGCCAACGATAAACACTGTGGGGTGAACAAACTGAAGTGTGAGTCCTTCCCTTACTGCTAGGACTGGCAGCTGCCACACTGGGCTCCGAGCTGAGCACTCTGCACCGGGGAATCGCGCCGCATTTCCATGAGGAAGGAGCCAGGCTCCTGTAGACCTCCTTTAGTCCTGGGGAACCTGAGGGTCAGAGACATAAAGGAACCTCCTCATGACCCCCTTAGTAAGCTGGCCGGTGCTGGGCACTCTCATCTTGCTGCTCTGTCGCCAAGAACCACCCCCATCCATCCCCTGACAGTGGCTGAGGCTGGCCCTGCAGGATGTGGGCTTGGCGGCAGGTGGCCCTGACCCTCGCCTGGCCCCAGTGGCAGGGTCCCCACAAGTCCTATCTGGGAAGGGCTTCGGGGCAGCACTTAGAACTGCTCATGGGACATGTCCACAAAGCTGCACACTGCTTAGATGATGTGTTTATTTGGGGTGGCTGGGGCAGACAGACCTCACGAGTGCGGGGGCTGAAGCCATCCCTGGACTAATCCCCAGGTCCTCCCGTCCTGGTAGGGAAGGGCCCCTGGCACAGGCTCAGGCTTGTGGCTTTAAACCAGCTTCTTTGCTGGAGGGTATGCGTCATCCCCAGGTGACCCAGCTGGGGCGGAAGGGCACCATCACAGTGAGGGGATCCCCCCGTGGAGAACATGAAGCCCCTCCAAGTTCACTATGGACAGGAGACAAGTGGGCAGGAGACAAGTGCTCTCACGTGCCAACCCCGCAGCCTCCTGGAGTGGCACTGAGGTGACACTGGAGACCGCAGGGAGCATGTACAAAGGCCTCCTCTTTGTATTTACTCATCCAGTCTCTCCATGCCGTCTGAGTTAGGTCCCATCATAGCCTCTGTTTTATGATGGAGAAGGGGCCTTCCAGGTGGAGTAAGTTATTGAGACAGTGCAACTCACAAAGGGCACTGGAGCCGAGTGCGGGACCAGAAGGCAGCTCTTTACCCTCACGCCATGCTGCCTGTCTCTAAAGGACTCACTCAGGCTGGGTTGGTTAACAGCTCTCTGAGAACCCACTCAGCTCAGCAGAAACTCCAGGGCAAGAAGAAGAGGGCACACGGCCGCCCAGGATCTCTGCAGCGGCTGCTACCAGGAGACAGCCTAGCACGCGAGGCCAGGAAAGGGAAGCAGATGATGTTCTTTGATGTTTCTGAAGTACCTCGGCCACAAGCAAGCACAGAGATGTAGTTCAGCTTGGGATAGAAATGCCTATTTGCATTTCATCATCTTTGAGCAGGACTGCAGACCCAAACGGGATCCATGATGGAGCCAAATCAGCGTACTGCGGTGTGAGCCCAAGGTGACATCCGGCAGGCCTTTGAGAGGTGTGTGCACCCAGCTTGTCACACTGGCATTCATCACCAGTGATCCTGATGTTCCTGGAAGATCAGCACGCATGCGAATGAGAGGACAGGATCAGCCCCCACCCCTACCTGATTGGAAACATATCAGGCTGCCCCGCTTTCATATCCAGTCTCCATTGGGAAGGGTGAAACTTTCAGTGCCCATTCCTCTTGCCACTGCCCTCTCTGTGATGTGGCTTCCTCCTGCTGCTGTTCCCAGGAGGACACTTGAGCCAAATGCAGTTTTTCCTCCTCTCCCTCCCCGAGCCATGCCTAGCTCACATAAGGAACCAACAGTTTCCAATTTGATTTCATTTTTCTCCAACCACTTAAAGTAAAAGGCCTTATGGCCAAGACATTACGACCGACCCAAGCAGCCATCCTTGCTGATATTTTTATCAGCATCTTCCCTTCTTTCAGCGGACAGGAACAAGCACATGCTATCATGCCAGGATATTTGGGTTGCAACTTGATTGTCTAAAAGATTTGGCAGGTTTTCCTATTTTCCATGTGTCAGGGACCTGGAACACTACTGTGTCCCGGATCCCCCTCAGTTGCTTTCTTGCCTGTGGTATCTCCCAGGTGCCCTACCCTGCACCCCAAGAACCACACCGGGGGAGAATGCTGCCAGTCAAGCACCCTTACTCCTCAACCCTTCCCACCTGACTGCACTGACTCTAAGACAAATCTCAAAGAGTGTGCTCACTGTCAAGGACAGTAGTTAGCTGTGTCCAAATCTGTCTGTTCTGCTAGAGGGGAGCTCCTGGGGGAGGCACCATGGAGGGGAGGAGCACGCCTCACTCCTGCTTTTGCAACCCCAGTGCCTGCACGGTGTGCACACAGCCCTCATCACAGGGCTTAATCAGAGTTTGCTGAATGAATACATGATCTTCCTATTTGCTGAGAGCCATAAATCACCAGTTATAGAAGTGGTGGCCCCAGTAGCCATTGTATTATAGCATACCAGGGCCAAAGAGAACACCAGGAGACCTCTAATTTTACAGGCAGAGTTGCCTCATGTCAATGACTGCAGATTGTTGTTGTCGCTTTTTTTGAGATACAGTTTTGCTCTTGTTGCCCAGGCTGGAATACAATAGTGTGATCTCAGCTCACTGCAACTGCCTCCCAGGTTCAAGTGATTCTCCTGCCTCAGCCTCCTGAGTAGCTGGGATTACAGGCATGCGCCAACACACCCAGCTAATTTTATATTTTTAGTAGAGACGGGGTTTCAACATGTTGGCCAGGGCGGTCTCAAACTCCTGACTTAGTGATCCACCTGCCTCAGCCTCCCAAAGTACTGGGATTACAGGCATGAGCTACCACACCTGGCCTCAAATATTTATTTTAAAAAGGGGTGTATTCCTCAGCTGCCCTTAGCGTTCCCCTCACTGCCACCTTTACAGACACCGGTGGCTCACGCCTGTAATCCCAGCACTTTGGGAGGCAAAAGCGGGCAGGTCACAAGGTCAAGGGATATAGACCATCCTGGCCAACATGGTGAAACTCTGTCTCTACTAAAAATACAAAAACTATCTGTGCATGGTGGTACTCACCTGCAGTCCCAGCTACATGGGAGGCTGAGGCAGGAGAATCACTTGAACCTGGGAGGCGAAGCTTGCAGTGAGCTGAGATCGCGCCACTGCACTCCAGCCTGGGCGACAGAGCAAAACTCCATCTAAAATCCAAAAAGTTCTTTTTGTCCAGACTCTTACTGGTCTACATAAATTCCATTTCCCTTTATTTTCCTCTCATAGGAAGCACAAAAACAGCAGCTCATTCTTGTGTAGAAAAGAATTCTCCTCCCCAAAAGAAGTTCCCAGGTTCTAGAGAGAAAGCTTTGAGGCCCGCAGTTTAAGCCATTCTGCCTTCTGCAGCATCTGGGGGAGGCTGCCGCTGGGCTCAACCCTCTCCTGGAGGCGCCTTGAGGTGTGGAGCTTGGCTCCGAAATCCAGGCAGGGAGGCGGAGGGAGGGCGCCTGCAACCTGCAAAGACGTTTCTTAAGTGATCATTTGCATACCTAAAAATTCACTGTTCATGGTAACAAATTCCTTTCAAACCACCTTCTGCACTGATAACAAATCTATGTTTTGCCAAGGTGAGAGGAGAGGCGATTGGCTGCCAAGGGCCACACTCCGAAGCACAAAAAGAATCTGAACCACCGTTTCACGGAAAATGCCGGCATCGTACTGACCTCTTTCTGACCAAGCAGAGGGCACTGAATCGTCCCACTCTTTGGAGTTCAAAATGGGCTGCTGTAAGCACTGGACGCATATCACCTAATTTATTTCTCATCACACCCTGTGAGCAGGCACCATGATCACATTCACCCCTTTAGAGAGTGGTGAATTCTGCACACCCATAAAACGACTCACTCAAGATCATTATCAACCCTACATCTATAACTCACCATATTGGTGTCTAGAGAGTTCTGCCTGGCCGATGTTCTCTGTTCTTCTAACTACTCCACAACTAAATGTTTCACAACGCCATTTCCTCCCCAAATATTTATGTTCTCAAATGTTTATTGCCTCTCTATCATGATCAAGATTTTATGAGCACTCCACATCAGTTGTGAATTAAATACATAATTTTGGAATCATCGTGTTCCAGTTTGGTGCTACATTTGTCTCTATTACACTGCAGCAGTTGCTGTAGGCACCCGACAGATGACAGCGGAACGTATGTGTCCAGGGGCAGCCAGAGTGACTGACATTTCAATCCAGAAGCTGCCACAGGGACCTGGTGATTCCCACCGTTGGCCGGAGAGAAGCTTCCACAGCTTACTGGGATGTCAGAGGGTTCAGAAGCAGGACAAGGCTAGGACAGTCTCCCCTCACCCTCACTGCACCAACGAGGTGAGTTTCTAACCCACTGGCCTCTGGGAAAGGAGGGCCCGCCATCCCATGGCACATGAAGAAGACAGAGAAAGAGAAGGCCATTTTTTCCTCTGATGGGTGGTACCAACTCTCTTATAGAACGATCTGGGCTATGCTGGGGGCCTATTGGTTAATCTGATCCTGTATGGGAAATATAGAAAGAACATCAAGCCTGGAACACAACTGCTACAATTTAGTATTCACTCACATTTACCTATATGCACTACCTAACGGAACCTCACAGCAACTTTACGCGGCGTGTACTACTAATTCCAAATTGCAAGTGAAGAAACTGAGGCTCGGAAAGGTGGTGGCCATGGAGGTGGGTCTGGTTCCTGTTTCCAGGCCTTTGTCCTTTCTGTTCCCTCTTGGCTAGCTCAAAACACTAAAAATGGAAGGAACTGTCATTACGGAAATACTCTTATCTGTATATCAAAATGGAACTGCTGTGGGTAATATGGCGATTCTTGAAAGAAAACATTTAGGGATATTTTAAATCCATCATTGATCCTAAGGGGAAAAAAAAGCTCCCTAAAGCTTAAGTTTCAGGATGTTGGCAGGGTGCGGTGGCTCAACCCTGTAATCCCAGCACTTTGGGAGGTGAGGGGGGTGGATCACCTGAGGTCAGGAATTCGAGACCAGCATGACCAACATGGAGAAACCCTGTCTCTACTAAAAACACAAAATTAGCCGGACGTGATTGTGGGTGCTTGTAATCCCAGCTACTCAGGAGGCTGAGGCAGGAGAATCGCTTGAACCCAGGAAGCGGAGGTTGCGGTGAGCCGAGACCACACCATTGCACTCCAGTCTGGGCAACAAGAGCGAAATTCCGTCTCAAAAAAAAAAAAAAAAAATTTCATGATGTTAAACATTTGCACAGCTTGAGCACGAGGTGGGCAATTCCACTGAACTGGGCCGCTAACTTGGGCAGGGCTGCGGTTTTTACAGCTCTGGGGACATCACTCACATCCCTGTCCTGATGTCCTCATGGTCTGCAACGTGGCATCACCCAACTTAGATGAAGCCTTTGTTTCTTGGGCGTTTCAGTGTTTTCCAAAGCAGCCATGACTTTTAGTCATCCAATTCTTTATTGCCACCCGTAGAATTAGGAGCTCTTGAGCACTTTGGTGGCACCCACTGAAAGCAGAAGTGCAACTACAGTTCCCTTCCAGGGCTTTAATCTGGAGAAAGTATCAGATGGAGATGCAGAACCATACATACAGGGTGTTTATGACAGTGCCATTTGCAAAGTGAAAGAAAAAGTCTAAATGTTCTTCAGCAGGGCTTCCCGCTCATCCATATCCTCATCAGCACTTGGCTTGGATAGATTTAATGTTTGACAAGCTGGTAGGAACAAAACAATGTACCATTATGATTTAAATTGTTTTTTTTCCATTTTCTTTTTTTGTTTATTATTTTTGAGACAGGGTCTGACTCTGTCACCCAGGCTGGAGTGCAATGGTGAGATCTCAGCTCTCTGCAACCTCTGCTTCCCAGGTTCAAATGATTCTCTTGCCTCAATCTCCTGGTAACTGGGATTACAGGTGCCTGCCACCATGCCTGGCTAATTTTTTTTCCTTTCTATTTTTAGTAGAGATGGTTTTTTGCCATCTCTACTCTAACCCCTAAGCTGAAGTGATCTTCCTGCCTCAGCCTCCTGAAATGTTGGGATTACAGGCGTGAGCCACCACATTTTCCATTTTCTAATGAGGTTTAGCAACTTTTTATGTTTTTTGGCCATTGTGTTTTTTTCTTTTGTGAAATCCATGTTCATGTCTTAAAAAAACAAAACAAACAAAAACAGCCTTACTGAGATATAATTCATGCACCATAAAATTCACTTATTTACAGTGTACAATTCCAGCTGGGCATGGCAGCACATGCCTGTAACTCCAGCACTTTGGGAGGCTGAGGTGGGAGGATCGTTTGAGCCCTAGAGTTCAAGACCAGGCTGGACAATATGGCAAAACCCTGCTTCTACAAAAAATACAAAAATTGGCCTGGTGTGGTGGCATGCACCTGTATTGCCGGCTACTAGGGAAGCCAAGGTGGGAGGACTGCTTGAACTGGGGAGGTCAAGGCTGCAGTGAGCTATGATTGAGCCACTGCACTCCAGCCTGAGTGACATAGTGAGACCTTGTCTCAAAAAACAACAACAAAAAAGGAAGAGTACAATTCCAGAGGTTTTAGTATACTCCCAGAATTGTATGGTCTGGTCCTGCTTTTTTTGCCCATTTTTGTATTAAGCATGCTTTATCTCATTCATTTATAGGAGTTCTTTATAAATTTTGGATACTAATCCTGTTTTGGTTGCAACTAGCTTATCCCAGTTTGAATCTTTTCATTCTTCAGATAATTGCCTTTTGCTGAATAAAAGTTCTCAATTTTAATATAGTCCAATTTATTTATTTTCTTCTGTTGTTGACGCTCTTTGAATCTTATTTTAGGAAGACTTCTGTATCCCAAGATCATAAGACAGTTTCCTGTATGTTCTTCTACCAGGTTTTATATTTATTTATTTATTTTGAGACAAAGTCTCACTCCGTCACCCAGGCTGGAGTGCAGTGGCGCGGTCTCGGCTCACTGCAACCTCCGCCTCCTGGGTTCAAGCGATTCTCCTGCCTCAGTCTCCAGAGTAGCTGGGATTGCAGACGTGCGCCATCACACCTGGCGAGGTTTTTTTTTTTTTTTTTTATTTATTTAAATAAAGACAGGATTTCACCATTTTGGCCAGAATGGTCTTGATATCATGACCTCGTGATCTAACCGCCTCAGCCTCCCGAAGTGCTGGGATTACAGGCATGAGCCACCCTGCCTAGCCCCTTCTACAGGGTTTTAAAGTTTTGTCCTTCACGTTTAAGCTTTTAAAATACCTGGCATTGATTGTTACGTACAGGGCAAGTAGCTGCCTAAGGTAATTTTTCCCCACACGGGGACCTAATCGTGCCAGCATCATTTATTGGAAAATCCATCTTTTCCCACGCTCTGTGGTGCCGCCTCTGCCATTATCAAGCGTCCATACAAGTGTGAGTGTTTCTAGGATCTGTGTTGTTTCATTGGTTAGTAGATCTAATTTAGTGCTAACGCCTCAATGTCTTTTTTTTTCTTTTTTTTTTGAGATAGAGTCTTGCTCTGTCACCAGGCGCCAGGCTGGAGTGCAGTGGTGCAATCTCGGCTCATTACAGTCTCCGCCTCCTGCGTTCAAGCAATTCTCCTGCCTCAGCCTCTGGAGTAGCTGGGATTACAGGTGCACACCACCACGCCCAGCTAATTTTTTTGTATTTTTTAGTAGAGACGGGCTTTCACCATGTTGGCCAGGATGGTCTCGATCTTTTGACCTCGTGATCCACCTGTCTCGGCCTCCCAAAGTGCTGGGATTACAGGCGTGAGCCACCGCGCCCAGCCGACTCAGTGTCTTAATGATTTTAAAATAAATAGATATTTGAGAGGGCAAGTCTACCTACCTTGTCCTTCTTCAGAAATAACTTGATAAATTTTTAACTCTTTGCTCTTCTATGTAAAATGCAGAAGGAGCACAGTACGTTGCATCAAAATCAAGTACCACCACCAATTTGGAAATCTGAATTGTGATTCCACTGGATCTATGATCAGTCTGGGGAGTGGTGGCATCTTTCTAACATTAGCCTCCCTAACCATGACCAAGACATTGTCGTCTCCCTTTTAGGGATTCTCAAATGCCTTTTAATAATTTTACATTTTTCCAGTAAAGGACTTGCTACATCTTTTATTGTTTATATTTCAGTGTATACTTTTCTTCTGCTATTATGTTGTTAAATATATATTTTTTGAGACAGGGTCTTTCTGTATTGCCCAGGCTGGAGTGCAGTGATGTGATTACAGCTCACTGCAGCCCTGACTCCTGGACTTATGTGATCCTTTTGCCTCAGCCTCCCAGTAGCTGACACTACAGGCTCAAGCTGTGGGGTCTGGTTGTTGTTGTTGATTTTACATTTGTTGTCTTAATTTTACATTTTCCAACTCTTTGTTGCCAAAGAAAGTGTAAATAAGTTTTGGATCTTTAATTACTGATCTTTTACTTGGTAACCTTGCTAAACTCTTAGTAAAACAATAAGTACTCCATAGATTCTTTTGGGCTTTCTTAATGTAGATAATCATAACATCTGCCAATAATGACTTTCGGTCCTTCTATTCCACATCCAGTAGCTTTTATTTACTTTTCTTGTCTTTACTGAACTGTTTAATAATGTTTCATGGAAATGATGATGGGGGAATCCTTGTCTTATGCTTGGTTTGAAAGGGCATGCTGCTAACAGTTCATCACTAAGACCTATGTTTGCTATAGTCTGGGAAGGTATCTTTTATCAGGTTAAAGAAATTCCCTTCAGTTTATAGCTAAGAATTTTAAAATCATGAATAGATACTTATTTTATCCAATGCTTTGTCTTCCTCTATTGAAACAGCCATGTCTCTTTTTCTTTACTTTCTTATTATGGTGAATTCAAGTAACACGTTTTCTAAAGTTGAATCATCCTGGATTGGATTTGCTAATATTTAAATGTTCAGGATTTTTTGGCAACTATATTCATGAATAACATTGGCCTGTAATTTTTCTTGCTTATATTATCTTTGAGTTTCACATTAAGACTTTATTGATCCTATTAAATATATTGTGATGTGTTCCCTCTTTTTCTGTTTTCTGAAAAGAGTTTGCTTACAATGGCAATAATCAATTCCTTGAATATTTTGGTAGATTTCACCTGTAAAAGGCATCTGGGCCTAGAGTTTAAGGGAAGCAAAGATTTCACTTTTATGATTCAATTTATTTAATAGTTATAGGACTTGGGATTTTCTATTTCTTTTCCTTCTTTTTGTTTTGAGACAGGGTCTCACTTGGTCACTCAAGGCTGCTGTGCAGTGACGCAATCTTGGCTCACTGCCCCCTTTGCCTCCGGGGTTCAAGTGATTCTCCTGCCTTAGCCACTCAAGTAGCTGGGATTATAGGCATGTGCCACCACGCCCGGCTAATTTTGGTATTTTTAATAGAGACGGGGTCTCGCCATGTTGGCCAGGCTGGTCTCAAACTCTTGGCCTCATGTGATCACCCACCTCAGCCTCCCAAAGTGCTGGGATTACAGGCATGAGCCACTGTGCCTGGCCTCCATTTCTTCTTATAGTACTATTGGTAAGACTCTTTTTCCTATGAATTTATCTATTTCGTCCATGTTTCCAAATTTACTGTCATACAGTTGTTCATATTTTTCCTATCCTTATAATCTGTTATATTTATGTTACTATATTTATCATCAAAATGAGTTTGTTCTCATTTCATTTCAAATATGTCAATCTGTACTTTCCTTCCTTTCTTCTTCCCTCTTTCCCTCCCTCCCCCGTCTCTCATTTTTCTTTTCTTTCTCTTTTCTTTTCTTCCTCTCTTTCTTTCATTTTCTTTTGAGACAAAGTCTTGTTCTGTCACCCAGGCTAGAGTGCACTGGCATAATCTCGCCTCACTGCAACCTCCACTTCCCTGGTTCAAGCAATTCTTGTGCCTCAGCCTCCTGAGTAGCTGGGACTACAGCTGCATGCCACCACACCTGGCTAATTTTGGTGTATTTAGTAGAAATGGGGTTTCACCATGTTGGCAAGTCTGGTCTCGACCTCCTGGCCATAAGTGATCCGCCCGCCTCAGCCTCCCAAAGTCCTGGGATTACAGGCATGAGCCACTGTGCCTGGCAATTCTTTCTTTTTTTAATTGATCAATATTGCTAGAGATTTGTCCGCTTTATTAATTTTGCCAAGGAACCCACTTTTGCTCTACTCAAACTCTGTTTCCTATTCCATTGGTTTCTGTTCGGTCTCTTGCTACTCTTTGAGTTTAGTGATTTTTTTTAACCTAGGTCAGAGGCTTAGATCATTAATTTTCAACTGTTCTTCTTTTTAAGATTAATTTTTCACTGAATACCATTTATGTTCCTTCAATGTGTGACTCTTTTCAATTAAAAAATCAAAGCAGATTATGCTGGAGTGACCCCAGTGAGATGGCTGTTTGGCTAGAGGCCTCTTCGCACTCCCTTCCACAAAGACAGCCAAGCAGTGAATAAACAACTATATTTTAATGAAAACAAACAAAGGGGTGAGCCCTGGAGTTCATCAAAGGAGTAACAGAAACCCGGATGTGCACAGAAACTCTGGACAGCCACATAGAAAATGGAAGGAAACAATCCCAGCACTTTGGGAGGGCGAGGTATGCAGATTATCTGAGGTCAGGAGTTCCAGACCAGCCTGGCCAATATGGAGAAACCCCGTCTCTACTAAAAATGCAAAAATTAGTCGGGCATGGTGGTGCATGCCTGTAATCCCAGCTACTTGGGAGGCTGAGGCAGGAGAATCGCTTGCACCAGGGAGGCAGAGGTTGCAGTGAGCTGAGATCGCGCCACTGCACTCCCACCTGAGCAACAGAGCAAGACTCTGTCTCAAAAAAATAAAAATGAAGGAAAAAACAGGACTCCCCCGCCCATCCTTCAGCCAGGGTCAGCCAGGAACCAGAAGGAACGTCTTCCTACAGTGAAAAGGTAGAAAAGACGATTCCAGCAGCTCCCACCAACCCTTTGGATGCCTACAGTACTCACCACTGGGGTCCTCACAGGCCCTATGCCCATGCAGAGAGCTGCCTAGAGTCTACACAGCTGTGTTCCCCTAGAGAAAGAGGTGACATGTTCCCCGCCGATGCAGCCCGCTGGCTGCTGTACAACACCATCTTGAAGCTAGAGCTACTGCCAGAGTGTGCCTTGCTTTGAAGGGAAAGTCACAACAAATTTTAAAGAATTCATTTCCTATCAAGTATCTTTTCTGACCACAATGGCATAAAACTAGAAGTCAATAACAAGAGGAGCTTTTGAAACTGTACAAATACACGGAGATTAAACAATATGCTCCGGAATTACCAGTGGGTCAATTAAGAAATTAAGGAGGAAATTTAAAAGTTTCTTGAAACACAGGAAAACAGAAACACATACTCCTCAATTAAGTTTAGCCTACAGCTGCCACCTTAACATATTTCAAGTTTGGCCTAAAGGTTGCTTTACACATAGTAAGCTGTAACCTAACTAGATGTGTAAACAGACTGTAACTTATTTTTTACCTATCACCAAGTTTTGGCCAACTAAGGCAATCCAGTTGTTTCTGTACCTTGCTTCCATTTTCAGTATGTCATGTTACTTTCCTTTTTCCGTACATAAATCCACTCCAGACACTTGGTGGCGCTGGAGTCATTCTGAGACTATTCTGGTGTGGGGGGCTGCCCAATTCATGAATTGTTCTTTGCTCAATTAAAGTCCGCTAAATTTAATGTGTCTAAAGTTTTTCTTTTAATATTTCCAAAGCCTATGGGGTACAGCAAATACAGTATTAAGAAGGAAGTTTATAGTAATAAACACCAACATCAAAAAGAAGTAGGAAGACTTCAAATAACCTAATATTGCATTTCAAGGAACCAGAAAAGCAAAAACTAACTCAACTCCAAATTAGCACAAGAAAATAAATAATAAAGATCAGAGCAGGCTGGGTGCAATGGCTCATGCCTGTAATCCTAGCACTTTGGGAAGCCGAGGTGCTTGAGTCCAGGAGTTCAAGACCAGCTTAGGCAACAGGGTGAAACCCTGTCTCTACCAAAAAAATAATTTAAAAAAATTCTCTGGGTGTGTTTATGTGCACCTATAGTCCTAGCTACTCAGGATGCTGTGGTCGGGGGATCACTTGAGCCTGGGAGGTGAATGTTGCAGTGAGCTGACATCATGCCACTGCACTCCAGCCTGGGCAACAGAGCCAGACCTGTCTCAAAAACAGAAAAACAAAAACAAAAAACAAGATCAGAGCAGAAATAAAACCAAAAGAAAAATACAAAAGATCAACAAAATGAAGTCAGTGTTTTTAAAAAAGAAAAATAAATAAAGTCAATTAGCTTGATTAACCAAGAAAAAAAGAGAAAAGACCCAAATAAATAAGGAACAAAAAAGGACACATTGCAACTTGTACCACAGATATACAAAGGATCATTAGAGACTATTATGAACAACTATGTACCAATAAATTGGAAAATCTAACAGAAATGAATAAATTCCTGGACACATACAACCTACCAAGATTGAACCAGAAGAAATAGTAAAACTCAACAAACCAATTATGGGTAATAAGACTGAATCAGTATTAAAAAGTCTCCCATCAAAGAAAAGCCCAGGATTTGATGGCTTCATTGCTGAATTCTACCAGACATTTAAAGAAGAACTAATAGAAAGTAATGGCTAAAACCACAATTCCTTTTGCATCAACCTAGTACCATTTCTTCTCAAACTTTTCTACAAAATAGAGGAGGAGGTAATTAACCCAAATTCATTCCATGAGGCCAGCATTACTCTAATACCAAAGCCAGACAAAGATACAACAAAAAAAGAAAACTATAGGCCAACATCCCTGATGAACATATATGCAAAAATCCTCAACAAAATAATAACAAACTGAATCCAGTGGCACATTCAAAACATCATTCACCATAATCATGTGGTGCATATCAGGGATGCAAGGATGGTTCAATATATGCAAATCAATAAATGCAATACATCACACCAAGAGAACAAAGGACAAAAACCATATGATCATCTCAATAGATTCAGAAAAATCTTTGATAAAATTCAAATCCCTTCATGATAAAAACCTTTAACAAGATGGGGACAGTGGTGCACACCTGTATTCCCAGCTCCTTGGGAGGCTGAGGTGGGAGTATCACTTGGGCCCTGGAGTTCAAGACCAGCATGGGCAACATAGCAAGATGAGACTCTGTCTCTAAAATAAACAAACAAAACAACAACAGCAACAAAACCCACACAAACTAGGTATAGAAGGACTATATACCTTAACACAATAAAGGTTATATATATGACAAACCAAACCAATATCTAATGTTATACTGAATGGGGTAAAGTTGAAAGCTTTTCCTCTAATAACTGGAATAAAACAAGTATGCCCACTCTCACCATTCTTATTCAATACATTACTGTAAGTCCTAGCCAGAGCAATTAGACACAAAAAAGAAATAAAGGTTATCCAAATTGGAAAAGAGGAAGTCAAATTGTCCCTGTTTGCAGATAGCATGATTTTGTGTATAGAAAACCCCAAAAATCTCTACAAAAAAACTCTTTGAACTGATAAACACATTTAATAAAGTTGTAAGAGACAAAAATAACATGCAAAAATTAGTAGCATTTCTATACACCAACAATAAGCTGGTGGAAAAAGAAATCAAGAAACAATCCCAATTACCATTGCTACAAAAAATACCTAAGAATAAATCTTCTTTTTGAGATAGAGTCTTGATCTGTCACCCAGGCTGAAGTGCAGTGATGTGATCATAGCTTACTACAGCCTTAACCTCCCAAGTTCAAACAATCTTCTCACCTCAGCCTCCTGAGCAACTGGAACAAAAAATGAGCTCCACTATGCCTAGCTAATTTATTTTTATTTTTAGTGGAGATGAGAGCTTGCTATGTTGCCCAGACTAGTCTCAAACTCCTGGGCTCAAGCAGTCCTCCTGCCTTAGCCTCCCAAAGTGTTGGAATTACAGGTGTGACCCACTGTGCCTGGCCTTCTAAGAATAAATTGAACCAAGGAGGTAAACATTGTCTACAAAGAAAACCGTAAAACACTGGTGAAAAATTAAAGAGGTCATACACACAAAAAATGGAAAGACAGTCCATGTTCATGGATTGGAAGAATTAATATTGTGAAAGTGACCATATTACCAAAAGCAATCTACAGATTCAACATAATCCCTATCAAAATACCAATGAAATTCTTCACAGAAATAGAAAAAAAATCTTAAAATTTATGTGGAACTATGGAACACTCCAAATAGCTAAAACAATTCTGAGCGAAAAAGAACAAAGCTGGAGGCATCAAATATATTACAAAGCTATAGTAACCAAAATGGCATGGTTCTGTCATAAAAACAGACACATAGACCAATGGAACAGAACAGAAATCCATAAATAAGTCTATGTATTTATAGCCAACTGATTTTTGACAAAGCTTCCAAGAACATTCAGTGGAGAAAGCGCAGTCTCTTCAATAAATGGAGCTGGGAAAACTGTATATACCTGTATGCAGAAAAATGAAACTAGATCTCTATCTCTCCTCATAGACAAAAATCAAATCAAAATGTATTGAAGACTTAAACAAAAGGCCCAAACCTATAAAAGTACTAAAATAAAACATTGAGGAAACACTTCAGGACACTGGGCAATTTTGTTTTGTTTTGTTTTGATACAAGCTCAAAAGTACAGGAAACAAAAGCAAAAACAAATGGGGCTATATCAAGCTAAACAACTTCTGCATAGTGAAGGAAACAACAGAGTGAAGAGACAACCTATGGAATTGGAGGAAATATTTGCAAACTATCCATCCAAACAGAGAATAGTAGCCAGAATACACAGGAACTCAGTAGCAAATCCAATTAAAAAATGGGCAAATAATCTGAATAGACATTTCTCAAAAGAAGTTATACAAATGGGCAACAGGTGTATGAAAACAAATGTTCAATATCACTAATCATCATGGAAATACAAATTAAAACCCCAATGTGATATCATCTCATCCCAGTTAAAATGCCTATTATCAAACACACACACACACACACACACACACACACACACACACACACACAGATGCTGGTGAAGATGTAGAGAAAGCAGAATGCTAATACATTGCTAGCAGGCTGTAAATTAGTACAGCTACTATGGAAAACAGTACGGAGGTTCTGCAAAAACTAAAAATAGATTTGTCACGTGATCCTGTAATCCCACTGCTGGTTGTGTTTCTAAAAGAAAGAAACTTAGTATACCTAAGAGATATCTGCATACCCATGTTTAGTGCAGCCATACTCACAATAGCCAAGATATGGAATCAACCTAAGTGTCCATCGACAAATTAATGGATAAACCGAATGTGGTACATATACACAATGAAGTACTGTTCAGCCATAAAAAAGAATGAAATTCTGTCATTTGCAGTAACATGCGTGAAACTGGAGGTCATTACGGTAAGTGAAATAAGCCAGGCACAGAAGGACAAATATAGCATGTTCTCACTCACATGTGGGAGCTAAAAAACTTGATCTTGTGGAGGAAGAGTGGAATGAAGTTACCAGAGGCTGGGAGGAGTTGGGGGAGGGGAAGAGAGGTTAGTTAGTGGGTTAGAAAATATAGTTAGATGGAAGGAGTAAGTTCTAGTGTTTGATGGCACAGTAGAGAGACTAGAGTTAACAATAATTTATTGCATATTTCAAAATAGCCAGAGAGGAGATTTGAAATGTTCCCAAAATAAAGAAATGATAGATGTTTAAGGTGATGGACATCTAAAATATCCCGATGTGATCATTACACGTTATATGCATGTACCAAAGTATCACGTGTACCCTTGTAAATATGTACAATGATTATCTAGCAATAAAAAATCAAACTCATTAACTTCTTAATTGTTTATGCCCTTTGGCTCAGTAATTCCATTTCTATGAATTTTCCCTAAGGAAATGATCAAAACCAATGCAAAAACTAATACAAATGTATAGTGTGTGTGTATACATATGAATGCTAGCTGTTGTAATAGAAAAAAACAAAACAAATGTCTGCTAACAGAGGGTATTTAAATACATTATCATACATCTGGACAGTTTAATGTTACGCAAACATGTAGTGAGCTCTATCTTTATGCAGTGATAGGGAAAGATATCCATAATATTTTATTGAGTGAAAAAGCAAGTTACAGAAGAATATATGCAAGATTTTATTTGTTGTTAAAAATCTCCATGTTTTAAACTCCACTGGAAAATGAGTCCCAGCCACACCACTGTAAGGGTTCCTTAATCGGTCCAACCATCTATTTATTAAAGGAGGGCAATAAGGTCCCTGCCCACATGCGGGGGAAGCAGGCTGGGAGGGGAGCCAGGGGCAAGTAAGTGCTCTGATGGGAAATGTAAGGGGGCTGGGCAGGCACTGCGGCGAGGCGCAGGGGTTCCGAAGGCAACATCAAAATCTCCAAATACAGTCTGCCTGCAGGGGATAAAAGAGAGGCTGTAGAGGCACAACGGGTGCTCAGTCCAGGCACCACCCTGCCCTGCCACTGCCTGGCTGGGGCCTTGAGCTCCAGACCCTCAGCCTCTCTGGGCCTCCAAATTTTTCCAGATAAGAGACTCGAACTGATGCTCTCTAAGGATTCTTCAAGCTCTGAAATTCTCTGCTGACATTTGCCAGCAGCAAGGTTGACTCAAGTTGAAACTTCTGCGGAAAGTGGGGGCCTCTCCCAGAATGGATCCCTCTCTGAACACTTGCTGGGGAGTGGCCTTAGGCTGTGCTGCGTGTCCCTGGCGGCGCCCGCAGAGGGAGCTATGGGTCATTATGGGTGGGTGAGTGGATGGGAGAGGGAGTGAATGAGCAAATGTGCAAGGAAGGGCATAAGAGAAGGGCTCCAGCAAGACTGCAAAGGAAGATGTGTCTAAAGCGGCTTTTCGAGGCGGTCAGGGGCTTGCCTCTAACCAGCAAAGCGTTTGGAAGAAACCCCCGCAGTGAGGGCTCCCATCTCTCATTCTCAAAGAGCCCAGCCTTTCAGCGAGGCCAATTGCCATTCCTGGTAGGTAATCAGATCGCTGTTAATTAATAAAGCTGTCAGGTGGATCGTCCTCTCTGGTCATTAGTATCCTTTCAGAAAGAGAATCCTGCCATCACTGCCCTGTCCGCCCCTCGGCTTGCCAGCAATTAACTTAATGCTATGCAAATGAGAGGCTCTTCTTATCATTAGCTTATAGCCACGAATGTTAATCGCATAATTGGGCCTTCAACAGGGTAATTAGACACGATTTCCTCCATTAGTCTTACAAGGCTAATTATTGTTGAGAGGAGAGGGGGACCGCTCCCAGGGCTCCAGGCAAAAAGGGGCATCTGGTTAAAGTGGATTCAGGCGCAATGTCGGCCAGGTATAAACAGCAGTCGGCAGTCGTGATCGATCGTCACAGTCCACTGTCCTCACCCATCGCGTTGGCCGAGGCTGGGGAAAGAAACGGAACCCGGGGAAGGCCTGGTGGAGGGGGGTGGGGTCACACCTATGCCCCTCGCCTGGGTGCTGCGACGCAGAAAAATAACGTGGCATTTAAAAGCGAAAGCAGAAACAAACAGCAGCCCCCGCGAGCCCGGGTCCCGAGGCCCAGCCCTCGCCAAGGGCGCCCCCCTCGGTGCGCTCAGCCTCCCTAGGCCTCTGGCGCTTCCTCCTTGCCGTGAAGACTGCGCGCTCGTTGGGGTCCAGGGGTCTCTGGGTTTGACTGTCATGGCTATGAATCTCAGGGTGAACAAAGGGCCCAGAACCTTGGCTGGGGCAGGGACAGGAGCTAGGGAGGGGTCGATGCCCCACCCAAAGCGCGGTGGATGCCCCGCCCCCGCACACGCGCCCTGCCCTGGCTGTGACTTGAGCAGCCTGCTGAGGGTCAGCGGTGACTTCCAGGACTGAATCGGCTGGGAAGCGGGGCCGTTTCAACAGAGACCTGGGGCAGCACGGTGGGCAGCGGGCTAGGCCAAGACTGGGACAAGGCCGCGAAGAGAGCGTCGGGCCAGCCCCTTCAAGGGGAGCCCTGGGGGCAATGCGGGGCAGTCTTGCTCCCTGTTGACCCCCAGCCCCTGGAGCTGGGAACCCACTGGGCTCTAGAAGCAGGTGCTGAGTGCACAGGGAACCCCTGGCATGAGCTTACAAACTCTCAGGCCCGGAGGTGTGGGCCTCCCTCATCTGGGAGAAGCTTCCCCCTCCCGCCCCCCCCCCCCACCATTCCGGGGAGGGAGCGGCTGGTGGCCTCGCAAATGCAGCACGAGAGGGGAGGGCTCTGGCTGAGGAGGGGCCTCAGGAGGCCTCTGGGAAGCCAGCAGGCAAGTGTGGACTTAGTGCCAGGGTGTCTTGAAGACTCAGAGCACAGGATCAGACCACAGGAGTCCAGGGACCTCGTATGAGTCAGAGTCTGTCTCCACTGCCAGGATGCACTGTGTGATGTGGGCAAGACACTCAGCCTCTTGGTGTCTCAGTTTCCTCAGCTGAAAGTTCCGAGAGATGCACCGTTTCCTGGGTCCTGCTGGAAGGGCCAGGAAGGAAGAGGTAGGCCAAGTGCACAGCCCAGGGCCTGGCCCTTCTGCCCACAGGATACAGAGATTATGGAGGAAGGTGCTATGGCAGATGGTGGTCAGGCTTATACTCCAAGAATTATGTCCCTGTCAACAGAACGACCCAGGAATCCTGCACATGGCAGCCTTCTCTGGATGTTTTCATGAGATTCTATTTATGAAAATGTGTTGCCCTCCCTGGATTGAACGATCCTCTATTTTTATATGCTTAAGCCCCTACCACAGGCTCTCATTAAGGCCGTTAGGAGTCCTTGATGGACCGAAAGAGAGTCCTTGATGGACCGAATGAACCCCAAGGTGTCACTTGATTGAAATATGAAGACCGAAGGAAGGTAAACTGGAGAGTACCGGGTCTCCATCTATCTAGAATGTTCCAACAGCAATTCCCTTCAAACAGCTCAAGGCTCCCACCTTGTTACGGCAATGTGGCTCCATTATGAATGGCCAGAGCCATTGTCAAGCAGTGTCGTGTGGTGTGAGGTCACCAGAGGGGAAAGGCTAGGATGGAGCTTCCTTTCAGAGCCTGTGTATTAGTCCGTTTTTGCACTGCTAATAAAAACATACCTGAGACTGGGTAATTTATACAGGACAGAGGATCAATGGACTCACAGTTCCACATGGCTGGGGAGGCCTCACAATCATGGCGGCAGGCAAGGAGGAGCAAGTCACATCTTACATGGATGGCAGCAGGCAAAGGGAGAGAGCTTATGCAGGGGAACTCCCCCTTAAAAAACCATCAGATCTCGTAAGACTTACTCACTATCACAGGAAGAGCATGGGAAAGACCTGCCTCCATGATTCAATTACCTCCCACCAGGTCCCTCCCACAACACATAGGAATTCAACATGAGATTTGGGTGGGGACACAGCTGAGCCATATCAGCCCAGAATGCTCCTGCCACTGCCATCAATGGGAGGAGTTGCTCAGCTGCCTTTGAGAGCTCACTGGGTATTAAACTCTGGTGATTCCCAAATTTTTCTTCCTGAACTACTAGATTCAGAGCCTGCTGCCTACTTGATATCCTGTGTAGATGTTGTTAGGGTTGAACTGTGTTCCTCTAAATTCATCTGTGAAGCCCTAACCCTCAGTACCTCAGAAGATGACTGTATTTGAACACAGTGCCTTTAAAGAGGTAGTCAGCCTAAAAGGAGGCCCTTAGGGTGGACCCTAATCCAATCTAACTGGAGTCCTTGTAAGAGTAGGAGATGTGGACATGCGTAGAGGCACCCAGGACACATGTGCACAGAGAGATGACCACGTGAGGATGCAGTGAGAGGCCTCAGAAGAAACCAAACCTGCTAGCACCTTCATCTTGGACTCCAGCCTCCAAGACTCTGAATAAATAAACTTCTGTTTAAAGATACATAGTCGGCAGGATTTGTTATGGCAGCCCCAGGAAACCAGTGATTTCTAAGAGGTATCTCAAGCTTATCATGTCCAGGACTGAGCTCGTGGTCTCTCCCCAACCCTGCTCCTCCAGCCTCTTCCTCTGGTCAGCACCAGGCCAGCTCATTCTCCCCACTGCCCCAGCAAGCCCTGGAGTTCTCCTCAATGCCTCTCTTTCTCACCTGTCCTACATCCAGTCTGACAGCAAGTCAATGGTACCAGCTGTATCTTCAAAAGACTTCTCATCGCTACCACCCTGGTCCAGGCCCCCAGCACCTCCCACCTGGATTGCTGCCAACGGCCCCCCACCTGGCCTCCTGGCTTGCTACCTTGTCCCCCTCCCTGGTGTCCATTCTCCACCCACTAGGGATCCTTTGACATCGGCTGGATCCCACCAGTCATTTGCTTAAACCTCACACGGTGGCTCCCACATGACTCCAAGGAAAAGCCCAATTCCTTCAGGGTCTATGGACCCTGTGACCTCTGACACCTCACCTGTGAGTCTCCCTGCTCCATGAATGGCCTCCTTGATATTGCTCAAAGTTGACAAGCACATTCCTATCTCAGGGCCTTTGCAATGTGGTTCCTAGGTCTGGACCACTCTTCCCTAGATCTCTCCATGGCTCATTCCCTCACTCCATTTAAACCTCTGTTCAAGCATCATCAGACAGGCCTTCCCTGACGGCCCTCTATAAACACACCACCTGTCCTCTCCCTTCCAGCTGCCCATCTTCCCTATTCCCCTTTACCCTGTTTTATTCTCCATAGCACATGCCATATTATGCATCTGGTGTTTATAGACTTTCTCGCTCCAACCGGAATGTAAGACGCCTGAAACGTTTTAGCTTTTGTTTCCTTTTGAGTCCCAAGAACTCGAGTAGTGCCTGCAAGCAATTGATGTTCCATAAATATTTGTTGCCTAAATGAATAAAGTCATTTCTGTGTTACATAGGAGGAAACCGTGGTTCAGGGTGAAAAATACCCTAAGCAGCATCACACAGATCATAAATGATCAAGCCGGGATTCCAACCCAGTTGCCTGACTTCCGAGCCCCTTTCTTAACCACTGTCCTATTATGCTGCTTCCTATCTCGAGAACGGGAAAGTCTTATGGAGGTGCAGGGCAAGGAGAGACATCAAGGGTGGCTTCCTGGAGTGGGTGGCATTTGAGCTAAGCCTTGTAAAAAGATAAGATTTCTATGAAATCCCATGATGTTCCAAAAGAAAAAACATCATGAGTAAAAACTCCATGTTTAAGAAACAGGAAGTGGGCAGGTGTGCTAAGGTGGGGCGGGGGGGTGGTGCACGGGAGAAGGGAGGGGTGGATGGGAAAGAGAGGAAGCATGGGGCCCCCCTCTTCCCTTGGCTTCTGGATGCTCCCCATTTCTCCTGCTCCCCATTCCACCTTCTACTCTGGGAGGAGTTCCTGGCCTGGCAGCTCTTTATTGGGATGCATGCAGCCTTTCCCTATGACCTAGAATCCACGCTCCTGAGACAGGACCAGGAGAGAAAAGGAGTCACAATGCCAGCACATTGTGTCATGCATTGGTCTGGTAGCTGGCATGGGGTGGGGGTGGTCTGGAATCTGCAGAAATCTCTAAGTCAACAAGGAGGTGATGCCTGGAGTTTTACAATCTCACAAAAAGTAAGGCTGCCCTTCTATTTGTGGAAGACTTTCCTTAAAAGTTTTTTTATATATTAAATAATTTCTGTGATATTTAGGAAGAAGAGCTTCAAGCTTTTAGACATCTGCCACCTGAATCTGGCGGAGGATCAAGCTTTTAAAGCACAGTGCTGGGTTCAGCAGTGCAGCACTTTAGCTATGCCTCTAAGGAAGACGGAAAATTGAAGTATACTCTGATGTCTCCCAAAGTCTCCTATGGGTAAAGAAAAACAAATATGATTTCTCCAAGTCATCCTGGTGTCTCTGTCCTCTTGCCTTTCTCTGGGAAATAAATTTAAGTGAATGGTCGAGCATCACGCCTGCCAAAAATGGGGGCGTCTCCATCAGAGCTCGATTCAAATGCCAACTACCCTGGGCTCCGTTCTGTTAAAGGTCACCTGTCATTCTCCACCTGAGGCATGGAGATTGCTTTGGAGCTCTGATTTCTGCGGCGGGGAAGGCATGTTTATCTTCTCCAATGTCTTATTCACCACTGGCTCAGGACGAACTGCTACTGGTGGAGTACAACCCGTTGGGCCCCTAATAACAGCCTGGAATCCACAGGAGGGAAAGAAATTGAGACGTGCTTTGCCAGTGAAGCACTGTAAACTTTAAAGGTAGGAAAAGAGAAGTCAGTTGGGCAGGAGGGGAAATTTCCTGGCTGTGAAGGTTCTCAGACACCACAGCAGGAAGTGGAGGACAGGCATTCC
This sequence comes from Cheracebus regulus, assembly GCA_963574635.1. Lineage (NCBI taxonomy): Eukaryota > Metazoa > Chordata > Mammalia > Primates > Pitheciidae > Cheracebus > Cheracebus regulus. The sequence continues at coordinate 37,711 of CAUYQU010034137.1, forward strand.
TTTCTCTCCAAAGGACACGTTTACCTAGAATGGTGTGCTGAGAACAGAGGGATGGCAAAGGGACCCGGGAAACCTCTCCCTAACCTCTAAGAGTAAGCAGGAAAGTTGAGCAAGCAATGCAGGCTGGACTGCAGGGCTCCTAGAAAGCTCTTAGGAAAAAATTTTCAGTGATAAATAAATAAACTAAGTTTCAATATACTGCAGTGAGACTGTCTGTGTCTGTTTTATTTTTATTTATTTAGAGACAGAGTCTCACTCTCACTCAGGCTGGAGTGCAGTGGCACGATCTCAGCTCACTGCAATCTCCACCTCCTAGCTTCAAACGATTCTCCTGCCTCAGCCTCCCAAGTAGCTGGGATTACAGGTGTGCACCAACATGCCCAGCTAATTTTTGTATTTTTAAGTTAGAGATGGGCTTTCAGCATGTTGGCCGGCTGGTTTCGAACTCCTGACCTCAAGTGATTTGCTTGCCTCAGCCTCCCAAAGTGCTGGGATTACAGGCATGAGCCACTGCTCCTGGCCTCATGTCTGTGTTAAACTAGCAAAATTACTCACCATGAAAAGACCATGCAGAGCCCTTGCTATCTGCTATGCTCCCATCTCTTCCTCAAGATTAAGCTTCCTGACAGAGTAGGCCATCTCTCCACGGCTCCCTGGAAGCCTCTTCCCGCCTACCGCAGGCACCCTCCCAACCACAGCTGCTCCTCGGGGACTGCAGAGCTGTGTCTGCAGTCACCTGGGCACTCTGTCTGCAGAAATTCACTGTATTTTTATACTCAGAAACATCCTTGAGGCTGCAGACAGAGTTCAAAGGTTATGTACATTTTTGTGATGTCGCTGCTTCAAAAGCAATTGCTCTTGTGCTCTCAAACACAGACAACACACCTAGTAACAGACTGTCATAAACTCAGTTTTAACCCAAGAAGGCAGCAGCGCCGGCCTCTCCCGCATTTGCCCGCAATCATCCTCACTGGACTCCCTCTTACACAAACACTGGAAGTAAGTGGTAAAATGTCAACGGTTGCTAGGCAGGAAAATAATGGGAGAACGTTCCTTTTTCCACTCTAGTTCTGAGTTTATTTACTGAGAGATTAAAACGCTACAACTCCAGGGGTGGTGGCTGATGGCCTGTCATCACCATTACTGGCCACAGCCTGAGGCTCAAGGCCGGGGGTGCACCTCCTTTTTAACTGCAGGCCGGAAGACTCAGCCACCACCTCCCTTCTGACCTAAAAGGAGTGCCCTGCAGGCCTGGGCAGAATTCTGCCCACGGAGTAGCAATCCCTTTTGCTACAACATCGCATGAGACTTGCTCTGAGAGTCCCAAGTCCTACCAGTCAGGGTGTGCTGTTGCTGAGTGCAGGTGGCTGTGAGAAGTGTGGCAGTGACTGAGCTGGTGGCACAGGAAGGCGGACTGCTGTGGGGGCAGTGGACCCAAAAGCATGGATGAGGCTGCCCCTCTAACAGCCCCAGGATGCACTCTGGGCCAGCAGGGCTCTGCCAGTCGCTGTGCGGCCGCCGTGCTGCAGGATGGAAGGGCTGCCAGGACACAGGGCCTCTGGCTGAGCTTTAATCTCTTCAAGGCTACCTCCATGAGTGTGCCTCGACCCCAAAAAGTGAAGAGCTCAGAGTTAGGACAGGCCAGTGCCTGCTCGTCCCATCCCAGGACAGGGTAAGACTACTTCACGGGGCTCTCTCCTCACACAGTATTGAAGTCATGGCTAAAAACTCTTGATCCCCTTCACGGGCAGCTTACTAAGCCCCTACCAACCATTCCTTATCTGGCTCCCACAGGCCACCTGGGGCCAAGTTCTAGACAACTTGGGGCAGCCTCTGTGCCCTGGAGCCTCCGAAATTATTTAAATTAGCCAAAGTAGCCCCCTGTCTCCATGAGGTCTCAGGCATGAGTGTGACTTCATCTTTGTCTCCTTGCAAGATCATTCTCCTGCCCCGAGTGTCACCTAGTGGATAAGGAACTGCCTTTCTCCAACTCTGCCCCGCAAAGCCAGTCCAAGGAAGCAGGCTGCTCAGAGGGCCCAGCCACGGCCACAGAATCTTGTAACTGATATTTTGGTGAGGAATCAGGTTGACCTTACTTCTCAGAAGCTTTGATCTCCACAGAAAACCACAGAGCTCCCAGTGTTTTCGGAATCAATACGGTCACCCAGGTGGAGCCCTCAAGGGCGCCAGCTCTGTGCCATGTGCCTCCCGGCATCATCTCATTTAATCCTCTCACCTGATGTCCTAATTTCCACTGTCCTCGGTTTTTAGTCGAGGAAACTGAGGTGCGGAGAAGCTAAGAGCTTGCCCAAGTAGAAGCAGATGAGAGATGAGGTGCTCGGACTCCACACCGATGTTCCCTGCCTCTGCTGCCTCCCCGGCTACTGACTGAGCCTGGCTCTCTGAAGCAAATTCAGATTTCAACTTTGAATCTGCTGATAACATTACCTCAGTTGTATAGAGCATTTTCCAATTCATCATTCCCACCAATACATATTTTCTCAGCAAATACGTTTGTTAGCCCAGCGAATGGTGGGTGGGGTTATGACTCCATCTGATGGGCAAGGAAACTTGAGGCTTAGAGAGGTTAAGCAGCCCCCTGTAGACCACGTGGCCAGCAGAGCAGCCAAGGAGGACCGAAGGAAACAGGCTGGGAATTATCAGGAAGCTCTGGGGGCAAGGAAGGAAACTTGGAGTGCAAGAGAGATGGCTGCTAAACGTTCATAGAGGAGCGCCCAGAAGAGGCAAGGCTGTGGGTCCCACCCCCAACACGTGCCCCACTTTATTTTTCGCCCTTGACCACAGACACTGTGAAAACAATGGTCACTTCCACCAAAGCTGCCCAATTTGAGGCCAAAACCTCAATCCCCAAGCGGACCTCTGTCTCAAGGCACAAAGGCTCACGGCAGGCCTTTGCTACACCACTGCCCATGTGACAAAATCGGAATGATGTTGGGTTCTGTTGCAGTCAGCTGCATGGGGTCTTCCGTTAGGACAGGGCTCGCCGCAAACCCATCTTTAAGAAAGACCTTTCTTCCAAAAAGATAAAGGAAGCATGGCGCACACAGCCAATGATATGTATTCCAGCCCATGTCTGGTAAACTCTCAGATGATGGCAGCAAGGCAGGGTCACCCGGGTTCTATTAGCTCAATTAATGAGGAGTAAGATAAGGCTAACACCCTGCTCGTCCAGCGGCTCGAGCCCAGAGCTGCAGTAATGGAGTTATTAACCTTCGTCAGCCACTGGATTTTGCTGCTGATTCCAACTCCATTTCCTAGTTCAGGCCTCCATTAATGGGCTGTTTATTATCCATAGTCTGCATAAGGATCAGCTGCAGGAATACGGGCGCTTCCTGGAGGGACCTGTGATAATGAAAGAGAGAGAGAAAGGGGCGGGCAAGGAACCCTCTCTATTTTGCATTTTAATTTTTCTTTGGTTCTACGGCCATCCTCTTAAGAAATTATAGCATCCTTCTCACTTTGGGCCATGTTAGAAATGACAGAGTCATCGTCCAAGGGTTTGATTGTGTCGTCCCCAAGAGAAATTGCAACATAGAAATAAATTACATCAAATCAGGGAGCTCTGGCATATAAACTACATGCCTATCTGATTTTTAATTTCATAATGTACCACCACATTCCATTGTTTAAAATTTGACATAATTGAAACAAAAAAATCAAAACTGCATTTAGCAGAATAATCTGAACAACATCGCTAAATGCCTTGATTAAAAATTTCCAGTGTGCTTGCTTGAATTGAAAAAAAAAAATTCCAGTTTTCTTGGCTTGATGGGGTCCTGAACAAAAGAGCAATTTTGTCTTTGACTATTTCAGGGTCATTTGCCCCACGTGCTACCAGAAGAACAGGCTGCCTTCTCCAATTCCAAGCCAATGAGAGTCCTTAATACATCTTTCACAGATAAGGAAAGCAAGCAGGTTGCCATTAGAGAAGAAACATTTTTTAAATTATCTGTAGCAACCCATAGTGAGTAGATGCAGCAAACACTCTTGAGGGTCATTCCTTTAATAGTTGCCATCTTAGCCTCTTTGTATTGAGCAGGAATTCAACATCATGTGGGGAAGTGTCGCAGTAAATGTATTTACACTTCCTAACATATAGACAAATCTGCAGCATCCTATTTGGGGACTGTGAGTGTGTGCTTCATTTATTTATTTTTGGAGAGACAAAGTCTCCATCTGTCACCCAGGCTGGAGTGCAGAGGCACGATCATAGCTTACAGCAGCCTCTGATTCCTGGGCTCAAGCAATCCTCCTACCTCAGCCTCCCAAGTAGCTCGGACTACAGGTGTGCACCACCACGTATGGCTTAGCGTGTAACTTGCTATATGAGAACAGGCGAGAAGACCACGCTACACATTTGAATGAGAGTTGGCCCTAACAGGAGGTACTCTGGGAACTCATGAGCTGAGCAGCTCATAGCCATTCACAATATCAGTACAGTTCTTTCAAGCTATCAACCACATGCACACATCTTCCATTTACTCTCCAGAGCAGAAGGGTAGAGATTATTGCCCCATTTAATAGATAAGGAAATTGAGGTTAAATGTGTCTGCTTCCAACCAGCTAGCCAGTGGGGAGGGATAAATGCAATCCCATTGCATAAAGGATAGAATTTAACAGTTCAGAGCAAAGAGCTAGGTTCAGGGCTGGCCCCGTCCATTGATCTTACCTGGCTGTGTGGCCTGGTGCAATGAACATGGCTTCTCTAAAGCCAGCTGCCTTTTACCTGAGCAAAGCTCCTTTACTGGGCTGAGGAATGGATGGAATGACATATGAAACAAGCGTATAATAGGACTCAGCAAAGACCAGTTATCATCATTATTACTCTTGTTGTCAAGATAATGATGATTAGGAAGGAGGAGGAGGAGGAGGGAGAGAGAATGGGGAGGGAAAGGGAAGAAGTGTCCTCATTGGACGTGATCTGGGAACAAAGCGGGAGGGGCTGCTTCACGGCAGTCAGAGAATAAAAAGAGAATGAACTGAAAGATGAAGAAGAAGGAGAAAGAGAAACGCAGAGGAAGCTGAGAAAGGCAGAGCAGAGATGCCCTGTGCAAAGCCATGGCAGTTTCACTGGCCTGGCCCTCGGAAGTTGAAAAAGAAAGCTTCCAGACCCGAGGGGACAGGCTTGGCCCAGGCAGGCTGCTCTGGGTGTGGAAGTACCAGCGCTAGTGCCTGGGGGTGGGTGTCTGCCAGCCTCTCCCTCCCATTGGCAGCTCTGTTCTCTCTGGCTTTCTGAAGGAAATGGCTCCGTGAGGAATGTCTGTTTAGCAAAAGCCAACAATAACAACTACAAACCCAGCACCAAGGGGCTGCCAAACGCAATCAGAAGAGACCTGTCCCTGCCTTTCCAGGGACAGCTGAACCCCTCTGGGCTCCTCTGGATGTGGGACACACATACCCATCTTATTTAAACAACAACAATAATAATAATAAATCCCAAACCCACCACATCCTCAAAGGAAACTGTATAGCAGTTTCCAGTTTGCACAAAATGACCTAAGACCCAAATGAGCTAATCAGAAATAACATTCTTGGGTGATTTCCCGGGAGTCCTAAAATGTAGTCCAGTGGAACAGAGAGATATTCTAGAAAATAACATCAAGATTAAAACTCCCTGCTACCATTTTGCTGAATTTCATTGCCACTGACTCATCTAGGTCCCTCCTTTTAAACCCTTTTCTGGCAATTTCTGAGGTAGTATGACCAAGACCTTGTGGGGGAGGGTTAAGGTCCCAGCTTGTCCTGGCCCCTCCTTCCTGGCAGCATGGAGGGAAAGGAGGATGCAAAAAAAAAAAAAACCAGTGGGTCTCATACACGGCAAACTTCCCAACATCAATCAGAATCCTATACTCTTTCTCTGTAGTAAGCATTAATTTTAAAAGAAAATACTGTGCTACAAACTTGCAGCATGAAATGAATTATTTTATAGCCAGGCAGAGGGCAGGTTTCTGGATGCAGCCGTGGGATATCGTTCTTTTTTGTTTTTTTGTTTTTTCCTTCTTTCATTCTTGCTTTTTTTTTTTTTTTTTACTATTATTATTATGTTTTAACAAACTTTATAGCCCATTTTATTTGTTCTCAAACAACTTTTTCTCCTTCTTTCCGACAGATCAATTACTTGCTTTGTTTTCCTTACTGTATGATGTTGGAATCAAGAGATTGATACTGCTCGGTGGAATATAATTTAGTATTATGTGCCATGGGTTTATGAGGTAGGAGTCAGACAAAACATTGCATTTGAACACTATCCATTTATTAGCTCGAAGAAGAGATTTATATTTGACAAGGAGACAATAACTTTGTTTTCTGATAAGCCAAAGAGGTCTATTTTTGTGTCCAATACATGGAGTAGCTTACCCTTCCCCAATAATTCTATTTACTAGTGTGAATATATTTTAATAATAAAATTGATATATATGTAAATTTATTTTAATCGAATTTCATCGAACCTTCCTAAAAAATAGCCTTTGTAGATTGTTTTCCTATCTGAATTATAGATTTCTGTATCGTATTCCCAGATTGATTTCTAGGCTATAATTCTGTCAAGATTTCCTCCTGGTGTCAAAAACAGCAACACCACAGCTAGAGTGTTTTATAATTGGCATCACAACCGAACCAGAATTACAGTCCTGATCGTCATCCCGGTGCTAGGTGGATTCATTTTAGAATATGTCTCTCTTTCTTAGCCTGTATCTGAACTTGAAGGTTTATGGCTAAAATTACTTTCTGAGTTAATCATAAAAATGTTTAATTGAAAGCTAAGGTGCTGGAAATGGAAGAGTCAGAGATGAGAAAGGAGGAAGGAAAATACACCCTCAATGAATACAAAAGGATGATTAAACAGCAGCACATGATTAAATCTACATTGTAAATAAAGATCTTTTGTTTCTGCCTGTCCTTTGCCCTAGGGTCAAATAAATTAAATTGGCATTATTTACGAAGTCTTTAAAATGTGATTTTTCACTCCGTGGTGAAAGAGGAGTATTTCCTTGCAACCCTGCGCTAAATCTAATCGGTTCTTGAATATTCCTCCTCCCTGTATGCCCTCCCCTATGTTGGGCTTGTAGTACTGGTGCTTGGGCTCAGTAAGTAAAATAGTCATTTTTCCCCTCAGGATTCAGAAAACCAGCACTAGATTCTCTCCTCCAACCTGCTAATGACACCCTGCCCCTGCCTTCTTTTAAGTGACTGTTTTGCATTTTCCCCAGTACCTTTCATCTTCAGGTAGCTGATGAGCTCACAAAGAAGTTACACAGGCTGGGCACGGTGGCTCAAGCCTGTAATCCCAGCACTTTGGGAGGCCGAGGCAGGTGGATGACCTGAGGTCAGGAGTGCAACACCAGCCTGGCCAACATAGTGAAACCGCAGCTCTACTTAAAAAAAATTAGCTGGGCATGGTGGCACATGCTGTAATCCCAGTTACTTGGGAGGCTGAGGCAGAAGAATCGCTTGCATCTGGGAGGCGGAGGTTGCAGTGAGCCAAGATTGTGCCATTGTACTCCAGCCTGGGCAACAAGAGCAGAACTCTATCTCAAAAAATAAATAAGCTATGCAGCTGATGCTGTGACATTCACCACGTCTGTGGCATTAACTACCTTAGGAAGAACAGAGGGTGGATGCTTAGCCCTCAGGTACTTGGTCCCTGGAATTTCACAGGAATAAGGGTAGTAAAACAGGATGCTCAGGTTAAGACTGTCAGATCCCTGATGCCCTGGGCCTAAACTGAGGTTTCAGTCTTATAATTGAAAGCTCTGTAGCCCAAACTCTCGGGATATAATTCAAACAGAGTTGAGGAGACTCCACCTGTGGAAAGGCAGAATAATGCCTGCCCCTCACTCCAAGATGTTCACCTCCCAATCCCCAGATTCTGTGAATAGGTTATCTTACCTGGCAAAGGGAATTTTGCAGATTGGATTAAGGTAAGGACTGTGTTGACATGATTTGGATCAGTGAGGGTGCGGGAGGAACTTGCAGGGAAGAAAGAAAGATGATCAAAGAATTCTTTGCCAGATGTTGTTTACAAGTAAAAATAACAGAGAGACATTCTCAAGTATGTAAGAATTCAGGAAGTTTAGTATCTATGTACTCTTGCTGGAAATTACTCAAAGACATAATCCATTCAAATGGAAGATAAAATCAAAATTAATAAATTAAAAGGTTAAACTATATAAACAGCTGGTGTTGAAATCTTAATCCAGCTTTAGAGAGAATAAAAACTTTATAAGTATAGTCATTATAGCTAAAAACAATATAATTGTTATATTTCTAGAAAGAAAAGCTTAAAACTGATTGAAAACAATAATCTGTGTATAACAGGTGGACACAGAAAAATTTCAGGATGTGTCTGTCCCTGGCTCCCACAAAATGCAGAGTGGATGGAGAAGAGGGATGAGGAGGTAGTAAATGTGGGATCCCTTTTTGACATCTTTCATATGAAGGGGTCAAGGTATTCTGTTGCATTTCAAAATCAACAAACTGAGAAATAAAGTTTAATCAAGTCATGGTGAAGACACTATTAGAACTACAAAGAGATTATCTTCTAAATGAATGGAAGCGGGGCAGGTAGGATGCAATAACAAGAAAAAAACTCAAAGAAAACGCATACCATGAAGAAAAGACGGAAAACAAAGGAAACCATAATGAAGCATAAAATAAAGCAAGGAAACCAAAATCAGTGGGATAGACACAGCTGATCATGGAAAAAGACATTAAGATGGAAGAAAAAAATATAAAACCCCATTTTATCCTGCCCACAGTGAAGACAAAGTCTATGGGCTCCACCCCACATGTCCAGAGTTTCCATACAGCTTTTTAGTTGTATCATCAACAAAAAATAAGAGAAGCAAAATAGTTGAAAGTAAAACTTAGGAACATGCCAAATGCAACAAAGAAATCTGAGTTTGTATTCCAGATAAAAATGGCTTCTTGAAACCCATGCCAGATTTAGTTTCTTCCCCAAATCCCACAGAAAAATGACAGGAAAGCTGCTTTGAAAACCTAACCCACAAGGGCAGACAGAACAGGGAAGAGGAAGGCAATCAGACAAAAGATTTGATGCTGGAAAGCAGACGTGGAACAGAGGCAGCAAGCTGAGGCAACCTCAGAAAGCCAAATCCTAAGTCAGCAGTAGGAAAGCTGAGAATCAACCTCATCTTCCCCAGAAAATCCTCAAAAGGCTCAGGCGCAGGCGCCACTTGGGAACTGGTAGCTGAAATAAGGGCGGTTGGTTGAAATTTGTTTGAGAAGAGAGTGAGTCCTAGATCCCTTCCTCACTCCACCCAGCTGAGCGAATGTCTCTCCTCCACTTGGGAAGAAATTAAACATTTATTCTCTCGAGAGGATAAAATACAGGCTCTTTGGACTGAAGAATGCTAAGCACAGTTGAGAGCCTGAGTCTATGCCAAACACAGGGGATTAGGTAAAAGTATGCAAACTGCATGCAGTATGTGAGATTCCTCCCCTGCCCTTCCCACTGTCCTGCTTCTCCCCTGGACCCCCAGGCCCTGGCAGCAAGGCCTTTACCCTCCAGCGGGAGACTGCATGAGTTCTCTCTGGGGAATCTGAGAAGCCCAGAGAAAAAGACCTAAAGATGGTGACACTTGGTGGGAGGGTTCTGCACAAATGGCCTAATTATACCACCCCAATGATATCATCCTACAGTGAAGACTAAGCCTGTGGGCTCTATCCCTGTACTCAGAGCTTCCAAATCGCTTTTTAGTCTCCCATTCTTAGACATGAGCAAACAACCAAGGGTAATCCAACATATAAGGGAGAAGAAAGACTCTGCTGAGAAAGAATACGATCAAGACAAACACAAATTCAATAGAAACTGATTATGCAGAAAGGAAAAGGAAAATAAGCCTATCTCCCCATCCTCCTAACAAAATCAAGTATGTCATTAACACTTTCTCTCTCCTTTTTTTTTTTCTTGAGACAAGAGTCTCACTCTGTTGCGCAGGCTGGAGTGCAATGGTGCAGTCTCAGCTCGATGCAACCTCTACCTCCTGGGTTCAAGCAATTCTCCTGCTCAGCTTCCTGAGTAGCTGGGATTACAGGTGTGCGCCACCACAGCCAGCTAATTTTTTACGTTTTTAGTAGAGATGGTCTACTCCTGATCTTGTGAACTGCCTGCCTTGGCCTCCTAAAATACTGGGATTACAGACATGAGCCACCATGCCTGGCGTCATTAGTATTTTCTTTTTCTTCTTTTTTGGTCATTTAGATTTTAAGTTGGTACTAAAGCAATTGTGGCTTTTGCCATTGAAAGTAATGGGACAAAACTCATGACTACTTTTGTGCCAGTCTTTAACATTTTCAGGAGATAAAAAAAAAAAATCCATGAAACAAGATCAAGAAACTATAAAAGGAATATTCAGAAAATAAAAAGTTCTTGAATATTACAGAAATAAACATAACAGCGGAAATTAGAATTCAATAAAAATATCGGAAGAGAAAGTTGAGGAAATCTCCCAGAAAGTAGAGCAAAACAAAACAAAAAGCAATTACTGACCACACAAAATACAATGAAAAAAAGATATTTTAAAACATTTAG